>RJWM01029067.1:0-25001 GCA_004363535.1 Dasyprocta punctata | reverse complement strand
AAAAAAAAAATAACAAAGAAACTTCTAAGAGGTATTTTGGGGGCCCCAGAAGTCAATCATTATGGTTTATTCAAACTCCTAGGAATATGACATCTTTTTTTGCATCAAATGCATGGTAGTATCACTGCTAACTTTCCCCAGAATTTTACTTTTGCCAAGTAACAGAATCTGGGGCTACTGCAATAAACACTAGAACAAAATATCAGCATTCCACTCAAGTTTTCCAGTTAATCAGAAATTAGATGGGTGCATATTTTGAACAGCTAGTATTTCACAGATTTGTAACACATGAAGGCTACTGAAATGGGCCTATGAAAATGTGGGTTCTAGCCAACTTGCTAACAGATAAACCATGACCTACTGGACATCATTCAAATGTACACAAGCACCTTAAACTCTCTACATTCCTGACCGACTTTCTTCCTCAACACAGTTTATCCCCCTCTACTCAGCTACACAGAAATGTGGAAGTCCGCCTTCTTACTTTACTATCAGCCAGTGCCCCATTAACTTCCTTAACACCAAGCTTCCATCTTAAAAGTTACTATCTTTTTTTTTTTTTTTTTGGTACCGGGAATCAAACTCAGAACCTTGTGCTTGCCAGGCAGGCACAGCACCGCTGTGCTATATCCCTAGACCCTAAGAGTCACTACCTTATTTCAAGCTCCAATTATTTGTAGCATAGACTCCTTCATCTCCTACTTTGTCTGCATCCATCTAACTTTCTCTATCAATGCTACAGTAATTACTGTCACTTGAGCTCTTGGTGTTCCAGTCCTGTCCTAGCAGTATAGCCTCATTTCTCACTTTGCTCCTTTCTTTCCTATACAGAAGCCATGCTTCTCTTCATTTTCCTGTAATATTCTGTGATCACGCAGCTTTGCTTATGGTTCCTTTTCTGTCCAGTGAGCTCTTACAAACTTGGAGGACACCAACTCTTTCTAGATCTTAATCACCCAGCACTGTCAGAAGCCCTTCCTGAGCCGGGTATGGTGGCGCACGCCTTTAATCCCAGCACTTGAGAGGCTGAGGTAGGAGGAGCGTTGTGAGTTCGAGGCCCGCTTGGGCTACAACGCAAGCACAAGGCCAGCCTGAGCTAGGTGGTGCGACCCTGCCTCAAAAAACCAGGGCCAGGAGTTTGGCTCAGCGGCTTACACGCCTGTCAGGCAGGCGCCAGGTTGTAAGTTCAATCCCTGGTGCCGAAAAAAAAAAAAATAAAAAAATAAAAAAAAAAGAAGTAGCTCTTCCTGGCTTGCAGAGGGAGGACCAGCACTTGTGACTCATGTCTTGCGTATACATGTCCTATCACTAATACCACCTTTGAAACTCTACTGGCACTCAATTCTACTATTAAGGTCCTCTGGTACATATGCTATACCTTTTTCACATTTATATTCCTATGGCCCAGCAATCTGGTTACAGTACAGTCAAGAAATATCAGTTGGGGTTGGCATGGGTGCACGGCTGTAATCCCAGCACTCAAGAGGCCAAGGCAGGAGGATCATCATGAGTTTGAGGCCAGCCTTGGCTACATAGTGAGTTCAAGGCCAGCCTGAACTGTGGTACATAGCAAAATCCTGTCTCAATCAATCAATCAATCAATCAATCAAAAACTTGTTAAATATCTCTATGTTAACAAAATAATACACAACAATTTTTGCAAAAGAAGACAATAACTATATAATAATGTTTATTAACCCTAGTATCACTATTTAGAATCAGTCATGCCTGCTCTTAAGAGTAGAATCACAGGCCAGGCGTGGTGGTGAACACCTGTAACCCCAGCACTTGGGAGGCTGAGGCAGGAGGATTGCCTTGAGTTTGAGGCCAGCTTGGACTCCATAGGGAGACCCTGTCTCAAAGACAAAAAAAAAAAAAAAAAAAAGAATCACACCAGTTATCAGCAAAGGAACACTTTTATTCTTTACTTATTTTTGGTACTGGGAATTGAACTCAGGATCTTACACTTTCCAGGCATGTGCTTATGCCACTGACCTATACCCCAGGCCTAAAGGAACACTTTTAAATTCAAATCTTTTTTATTTTTTTTGGTATTGGGAATTGAACTCAGGACCTTGCACTTGCCAGCAAGGTGCTTAAATTCAATCTTAAAATAGGCCATCTTGGAGACTCTAACTCAGAATATTTTTGAGTTATTTTCTTTTTCTTCTTCTTCTTCTTTTTTTTTTTTTTGCAGTACAAAGGATGGAACTCACAACCCTATGCCCGCCAGGCAGGCGCTTAAGCCACTGAGCCAAACTCTTGGCCCTATTTTTTTCGAGGCAGGGTCGCACTATGTAGTTCAGGCCAGTCTTGTGCTCACGTTGTAGTCCAAGCCAGCCTTGAACTCACAACGTTCCACCTACCTCAGCCTCCACGCCCGGCTTCTTTTTCTTCTTAATGGTAGCAAAACAAACAAAACAAAACGAAACAAAACATACATAATAGATATGCAATTCAATACTTAAAAATTCAGTTTGTAACTATAACATACTGTAACCCTGAAATAACTTTTCAAAGAAGTAAATAAAGAAGTATTTGTAAATGAGCTTCTCAATAAAATGCTGTGGACATTTTCAACTAAAAAGGGTCAGATTTTTAAACTCTAGTTTCAAGTTTCACAGTCTGAAGTTGCAGGCAACATTCTGAGTAGGTACATTTCCTCTGGCCCCCAGCAGAGGGTGGTAACACAGCTTCCACCAGGTTCTCAAAAACAGATAAAAATCCCCAAAAGCTGAAGACTGCCTCTCCTGCTGGCTTTGAAGTTAGCTGTTAAGTTACTCAGGCTGAGTTGTAAAAGTGTATTTAGAAATCAGACGGCTGGATAGTGGTTACCTTGAGGCCAGGTTCAAACAGGGAATGAGGGGAGCGGCAGGAGGGCTTTGGGCTGGGAGCATAGATCTGACGGGGAGCTGGCTACACAGGAGTGTTCACTCTGAAAATTCATCAAGCTGAACATTCATCATTTTTGTACATGTCGGTAGGTATCACATTTCACTGAGCTAAAAAAAAAAAAAAAAAAAAAAAAACCCAAAAACCCAAAACAACAAAATAACAAAGATGGGGCATTCACACAGAGCAGACATTGTTAAGAGTTTTTAAAAAAGAATTCCTGGGCTGAGGATTTAGCTCAGCGATTCAAGCACTTGCTTGGTAAGCACAAAGTCGTGAGTTCAATCCCTAGTACCCGCCCCCCCAAAAAAAGAATTCCTTAAAAATACTGCCCTAGGAGACAGCAGACGGCGAGGAGCTGAGGCCCTCAGTCCAACTAACAGCCTGCAAGTGCCAGGCCAGCCAAGGAGCAGGCACGTGTGCCCAAAAGCTGGTTCTCCGGCTACAGTGAAACCTGGAAAGTGACTATAGCCCAGCTGACAGCATGACTGTGAAGGAGACCCTGAACCAGAACCCCCAGATCAGCTGCTCCCTGCTCCTGACCTGAGAAAACCTGTGAGATAATAAATATAGGGAGTTTGAAAGGAAAGGACGCAGCTTTGGAACACTGACTTCCTTACACATACTGAAGTGAGCAAAGTAGTCTCAGTAGCTGTACCTACAGAGAGACATTAGCTTACTGGTTGAAACTGGCAACTTTCCCTCCTTGAAGGACTGTGCTGCAATACTGCTTTCAAAATCCAACCAAAAAAGAAGAAAATACAACTGGTGGTTATGAATATCAGTTTCTGCGTGAAAGGGAAGCTAATCTGTCAGATACAGAACAGAGATCTCAATGATTGTTCTAGTACCTCTAAATCAGAGATGACTCCATCACAGTAGTACTGTTCTCTGTTTTATGGCTTAAGTGTTTGAAGGATACCTCATGCATACAAACACCCTTTAATTTTTCTCAAAGTTTGTTTCACAAAGAAAAATACTAAAATCAAAGTTATAAAAATAAAAAAAGATAGGCTGGGGTTTTAGCAAAGGCCTTGGGTTCAATCCCCTAAAGGAAAACAAAACAAAAAAAATTTATTTACAATATAGACATATGGCACAATAGCATGCATCTGTAAGCCTCACTTAAGATGCTGAGGCAGGAGAGTCCTTAAGCTCAGGAGTGCAGGTTCACCCTGGGCCACACAGCAACACCTTGTCACAAAATATGAACCACAGACCTATAGCATGTATAAATCCACAAAAGAAGCTGGGAATAGTGGCACATGCCTCTAATCCCAGCACTCACAGGCTAAGGTTAGGATTGCTGCGAGTTTGAGGCCAGCCTGGGCTACATAGTGAGTTCAAGGCCTGTACTCAAACTGAGACCCTGACTCAAAAACAAAAAAATTAAACCACAAAAGAGAGTTTGGGGTAAGGGTGAGACATATCTATGCCATTATTATTCAACACAAATGTACAAATGTAGTAACATCTTTCAAAGTTGACACAGTTAACCCCCACCTTTTTGGGGGGGAGACATTAGCAATTAAACCTAGGGCGTTCAAACTAAGCTACATCCCCAACCCATTTTTTATTTTTATTTTAAGACAGGTTCTTGCTAAGTTGCCCAGGCTGGGCTTGAACTTGCGATCTTTCTACCTCAGCTTCACAGAGTGCTGGGATTACAGGGTTGCACCGCGACGCCTGGCTGACATATATTCACTCTTGTATCTGTATTTGTGTCTGAAGCCTGTCCAAAGACAGCATCAGACAGACTCACACTTTAGCTTCTGGCTCCAGGGTCTTTCTCACCCTGCATCCTCTGGAGAGCAAAAGGCCTTGTACATATTAAGCATTCTGGCACTGTATTAGTTTAGCTGGAAAAAAAGTTACAAAAGTTACTGTTTTTTCCACTTAAGGTTCACAAAAGTTGTAGAAGACTCCCTTTTCAAAACGAACTACCCATTGTACCTATCATTCCCTGGGACATTTTAAAAATTGACACCTGCCTGGCAAGCCGTGAGGTCCTGAGTTCAATTCCTGTTACCCAAAGGATTGAAATGATAACTCTCACTTTTGGTATAATCAGGCTAAATTTTTTTACCCTATTAAATTTTAATCTGCCAGCTGTAAAGATTCTTCACCACTCCCTGGAGTTACACTGGCAGTCAATATTTAATTACTGCACCTGAAATGTAACACAAACCACGACTGCCTTGAGAAGTCTTTTCTGTTATCACAGTTATAACGCAGAGCCCAGTAAATAATACTTTAGGACACAAGCCTGTAATCTCAGCATTCAGGGAGGCTGGGGTGGGAGAGTACAAGTTCTGGCCCAGCCTGGACAATTCAAAGAGTGAGAAAAGGTTGAGGATGTAGCTTATTGGTAGAGCACCCCTGTGTTCAATCCCCCAGTACCACTGAATTAATGTTCTGTGTAAGCATTCAACAAAACCCTCGAATTATTCTTCACTTCTATCATTACTCACATTATATAATTACATTTAAGATACTTACAAGTTAAATAATGCACTTAGTATATAATTATATTATAGCCTTTCCTTTTCCTCTCAAGCTCCTGAACACCAGCTAGCAGTATGAAAACTAACGTGACCCTCCTTAATCTTTTTCATGATTACCCTTCACTGAGCTCTCATCTTTTTACAATAATTAGTCAGCAAGGGAAAATACTCAATTCTCATCATCTTCATTTAACATTTTTTTTTTCTTTTAAAATGAAAGAGGGGTAACCAAAGATAATTGCAACAAATGAGTTTGAGTTTTTCCTCCCAAGCACTGGGACAGTTAGATAAAGTCACTTAAGAGTACAGAGGAGCTGCTTTAAGGCCACTGTTGTAAAAAGACACTTGAATGGCCAAGGATATAGCTCAGCGGCACAGTGCCTGCCTGACAAGTGCAAGGTCCTGAGTTGGATGCCCGGTACCAAAAAGATAAATAAATAAATAGTCATGTGCCACTAAAAGACACTTGACTATGTCAGCAACAGAGTTCATGATTCTTCCCTCACTGAAGTTTCACAGCACTTACAATCTTTCATGAAATATGCTGGTGATGGTGGCATGTGCCTGTAATCCCAATACTCAATAGGCTGAGGCAGGAGGATTACTCTGTTCCAGGCCAGCCTGGGTTACATAGTGAGTTCAAGACTAGCCTGAACTACATAGCAAGACCCTATCTCAAAACAAACAAACAAACAAACAAACTCCTATAAAATGCACAACCTTAGATGAGAAATGTCTACTTTAGACTGAGTGGACCTGACAATCATACAACACTTGCATAGCATCTGAAAACAAAAACCAAAGCAAAAAGCTCACCCTGGTGGTTCAGACAAGTACTAGACACACAATGACTCAACTATTTAGTTCGACATATCCAGCTTTCAAATAATCACTGTATTAATCTGTAATAGACTCCTCTATTAAACTTCATGTTCCAACAGTTACATGAGTAAAGTACTCCTTTTTGATGCACTGGAGACTGCTCTTTATTTACTTGCTCCACCTGGGGGATAGTGTATCTTTTTCATGGAAAGGTTTTCTGTTACAATAAAGTGCCACCTTAAAGTCTGTGAGTATCCTGTAATAAAACTAACCTGGTGGTCCAACAAGAAAAGTATGCACTATGTCCCAATCTTTCCAAAGAGGGGAAAATTCACTTACAAATTTATCCTGTTAATGCAGACCATTAACAACTAAATTAGAGTGGCATATTATAGCTCTTCAAAGTCAGTAAGTAGTAAAAAGATACACTGACAAGCATCTTCCCTTTTGTTTGGAAAAGGTAATTAATTTTCACTCTGGGGCTGAGGATATAGAGCCTGACCAACAAGTACAAGGTCCTGAATTTGATTCCAAGTACCAAAAAAAAAAAAAATTTTTTTTTTACTCTGGTAGATTTTTGGGTGGGCGAGAAAAAAACAAAAGTTTTACTAAAAATAAGCGACTCTCCTTCGAGAAAAATGCTGTTAGGATTAGTTTGATGCATTCTGACTTTCTAATAACCAGGAATGACAATCGTTTAGCTTCAAAACTGTGGAAAGATCATACAAAGGGATGCTTCCTTACTGGAGAGAGAACAGACAGATGCATAGCCATAAAAGTACCAATTTCCTCTATAGTCCAAAGCATCTTTCAGAAAGGCTATTCAAATCATGTTCTGGAATGCTCACAGGCACTATTTCCTGCCTCAGTAAATAAGAGCATTGGACCCAAAGTTAAAAAACTTACAGCCACTTGGCTTTAAGCACACTTCACATCAGTCCTCTGCTTTGATTCTGTCCCTTTAAGTGCCAGAAGTAACTTCTGCCTACCTACTCCTTTAAAATGCAAGAATTTTTTTTTAAAAATCACATAAACCAGGCGTGGTGGCTCATGCCCATAATCCCAGTACTCAGGAGGCTGAGGCAGGAGGATCATTGCGCGTTAGAGACCAACCTGGGCTACAAAGTGAGCTTAAGGCCAGCTTGAACTGTATGAGACCCTGTCTCAAAAAAGCCAATAAATAAATAAGTGAATAATCAGGTAGATTTTTTCCTGCTTCTCAGAAATGGCTATTATAAAAGTCAAAGTGCTACACTATTATTATCATTTTGTACCAAGTTTTACTCCTACTTCTGGATTAGGCCATGACACTGGCTTCAAAACACAAACCTTGGGGTCTTCCATTTGTCGTTAACTTTCCTGATATAATTCCGTCCTGATAAGATGTCCCTTGCATTCCAAAGAGCTACTTTTCTGATTCCACCGGTGGAAAATAAGCCTTTTCACCCCCAAAGATGGGCAGAAATCACACCCCTCCAGCTTCACACAGGCATGTCAGGAATGAAATCATAATTTTTACTTGAGATATGATGCCATACAGCATGTACACATAAAGGCGGCACTGCGTTCTAATCTTTACTTCGCACAACACAGTATCTGTGGGGCTGGTTATACAGAAAATCCAAAGGTTCCTGACAACAGATTTGCATTCATGACTGTCATAAAAATATCTGATCGAAGGCACAGAGAAGGAAAACTTTACCTAGTTTATAATACCCCACACTCCTCCAGCTACTACAGGATTTGGTGTGGGTTTTTTTTTTTTTTTTTTTCCGGGCCTGTGCCGTGTCTTTGAGGAAAAGTGGCCTGGCCCCAACACTCGCTCCGGGCAACTCTGGAGCCAGACCGCGACCCACTGGAGTACCGGGTGCACCCAACCCTGCAGCTCTCGCCTTAGACACACCCCCCTCCACCACGCATTTCGCAGGAGGTGTGGGCGCTCAACTCCTTCGCCTTGGACAGGGGGACGCGCGGGGAGGTGGGCCGAGGCCCGAGCTCCCATTTTGGAGGACAGGGGCGCTCGGCCCTCCGCATGGCGCGATCTGAACGTGGGAGCAGAGGGCGCACAGAACAGGGGCGCAGGAGGCCTCAGTGGGGTCTCGCGCATTCGGGGGGCGTGAGGAGGAAGGCGGCGGGAAGGACTCTTGAGAGCAAGGCTCGGCAGAGAGAGGTCCTCTTTTTGTTATCTGTGTGGGGACGGCGGCGTGACGGGGAGCGCCCCTCAGGACAGGCAGCCGGGGATCCCCAGCGCTCCCCTCCAAGGTGTGGGGGGGCGAGGACTGGCCCGAGGCCTCAGCCAGCGGGCTGGGCGCCGCAGCCGCGCGCCAATCCTGCCTCTCCAGCGCCGGCGCCGGGCGCGGGGCCGGGTGGGAGGGGATGGAGGAGGCCCCCGGCCCAGGAGGCGGGAAAGGCCCCGGAGCCGCGGGACGGGCGGCGGCTCCCGAGCAACGAGTTGCGGCGACAAGGCCTGGCGCGTCCCGGGCCCCGGGGGCCCCATGCGGCCCCCCCACCCCTCCCCACTGTCCGCGGCCGCCCCCTCCCCCGCGGCTCCTCTCACCTGCACATGATCCGCCATTTTGCTCCATTCATGCTCCTCTCCGGCCCCCCCTCCCCCCCAGCGCGCACCTCGGCCGGGGCCGCCGCCGCCGCTGCCGCCGCCGTCGCCGCTGCGCCTGCGCGTTGGGGGCTCGTCGCGCTACGCTCACGGCGTAACGCCGCCCGGCTGCGCAGGCTCCAGCGGGCCCGTCGCGGTTGGAGAATGCGCAGCGCCGCTGGGACGGCGTAGAGGGGCGGGCGACGTCAGCGGCCCGGAGACGCCGGGTGGGAGGGAGGAGGGGGGACGCGAGGGAGGGGAACTGGGGGAACAAAGCTTTGTTTACATGGGTTTTAAAGGTACCGCGCTCGCTCAGGCGGGAGGCGCGTGCTGGCGTGGGAGCCAGCCCTCCCTTACGCTGCTCCGTGTGGTGAGAGCTGCTGGATGGTGGCAGGGTAGTCCCCGGGGCATTGCTCTGTGCCCACGTGTCTTCCCCTTACCTTGCCCCGGATGCCTGCATCCCCACCCCGCCGCGCAGCCCGGGTGACGCTACCCCGGAGAGGGAGTAATCCCCACGCAGGATACCTGGGCTATTCATTCCTTTCCATTGCGCTGTTTTCTACAGGGTCGACTTAGGTTTGTATCTGTGTAGCCTTCTGTTCCCGTGGACCAGGGCCATTGGTCTCTAATCTGCGTTTCAATCCCAATAGCGATCTCCTTGCTTTCATTTCTGTCTTCTGTAGACAGTCATGGACGTACAGTAGCTCCCAAATGGTGATGATCAAAACGTACAGGCAGCACCGTGTTAATCTAAAAGTGATGATTATCTTAACCAATATTCTAGGTGCTTCCTGAGTGGGGCAGACTCCTTCATGAGAGGTGATGGTGGGGGGAGGCGTCAAGATCCCTGGGCTCACTGTGAGTGGGAAAGTCAGCGTTCTGGTCCAATGAGGCCATTCCCTGCACGCTGAGGCCAGTTCCACCTTTTCCCAGTAGGAACTGTGTTCGATAATGCGAGTTTCTCTTTTTCGTGGGATTTTGCCTTCCAGGCCCCTAGATTAGATTATAGCAGGATTTTGGGGTCATTGGCTGTTGGAAACTTACATTTACTGGGGGCCACCATGTGTGCATGCAATGCAGATGATAGGGTAGTGGATTGCCCTCCCTGTTGTGGGTATAGTGGGCTAGTGTTCAGCGCATTCATTTCAACCTCTGTCTCCCTAAGGTGTCTTGTCTTCCTGGTTCGCAAAGGCAGAACACCTAAAAACTGCATTACCCAGAAGTCCTTGTAGCTAGGGTTCTGTATGCAGGTTGGCTCCGGCAATGAGACTGACTCAGGATTTAGGAAACAGAAGTGAGGCAGAACTTTTGACTGTCCTTCTGGGGAGCCTATCCATGGTGACATCTGTTATTTTCTGTGAATGTGGGTTTGCAACAAACTTCCGGTGTCCAATCGTTAGTTCCATGAGTGGAAAAGGGCAGGGGTGGTGAAGTCAGGGGCTTTCTGATTAGGTTACACTACAGTGGTATATTGGAGTTCCAGGCACATGCCTGTTTTTGGATTCCGTGACTGGTTGATTGGTTAGAGGTCATGATATAGGGGAAAGAAACTCCCAACCTGTCAGATGTCCGGTAGCAGTTAGTGTTCTCTAAAATCGAATAATGAATTTTAGGAATAACGGAAATTAAGAGCGGAACGTATTTATTTATTTATTTATTTATTTTATTTATTTTTTTTTTTTTTTTGCGGCACCGGGGATTGAACTCACAACCTCGCGCCTGCCAGAGCAGGCGCTTAAGGCACTGAGCCAAACTCCCGGTTTTCTAGGGATTTTTATAGAGCAAATCCAAGAGGTGAAACTGGTCCCAGGTGGGGAAAAATGGGAAATCACAAGGTGGGCATGAGGTGGGACAAAACTATGGTCAAACAATAAGATTACCAGTATAATTGCTCAGGTAAAATTGATTAAATGGGGACCAAATGGGGAAGCAAGTGACATAGCAAGCGGTAGGAATACAAAATAGGGGCTCTTCCTATAGGGGGTTGGGTCAGAGGCTCTTCCGGGCTTTCTCAAGGTGATTGATACCTATTTAGAATATCAATCCCTGATGTTTATCCTTAGGAGGTATGTGGGTGCTTTTGTTTTACCTTTTGTCTTGAGGTCTGATCCTCAGGGAAGGTGCCTGTCTCCCCAGCAGTCACAAGGTATCTGGCCTTGTGTACGGACCCAGCCGCATCTGACTGCCTGTAATATTTCTACCTAACTTAGCTGTCAATAACAGTTACAAGCCGGGCGTGGTGGCGCACGCCTTTAATCCCAGCACTCGGGAGGCTGAGGTAGGCGGAGCGTTGTGAGTTCGAGGCCGGCTTGGGGTACAACGCGAGCGCAAGGCCGGCCTGAGCTACATAGTGCGACCCTGCCTCAAAAAAAAAAAAAACCAGGGCTGGGAGTTTGGCTCAGTGCCTTAAGCGCCTGCCCTGGCAGGCGCGAGGTTGTGAGTTCAATCCCCGGTGCTGCAAAAAAAAAAAAAAAAAAAAAAAAAAAAAAAAAAACAGTTACAGCTTCTGGGTGAGCCAAACACAAATCTTTCCCTCCCCCATATGTTTATTTCCCCCTTTCTTTTCTGCTTGTCAGTATTCACCCTTCTGCTCAAAATAAACATCAAGAGTCCAAGAGGTGCCCCCACCCCAGCGCCTTTCTCTGCATGTCATCAGCACTGGAGATTGAACTGAAGGCCTTCACACTGAGTTATGTCATCCCCTCCCAACTTCCTTTCTTCCTTCCTTCCTTCCTTCCTTTTGGAGACAAGGTCTCCCTATATAGTACAGGTTAGCCTTGAACTCATTATATAACCCAAGGTGACCTGGAATTTATGGCAGTGCTCCTGCCTCAGCTTCCTAAGTGCTGGGATTACAGGCATGCACCACCACACACGGCTACTGTTTTGAGATAGTCTAGAAAAATTGCTAAACTGCCTGAGGTGGCTCAAGTTTGAGAGCTTCCTCCTACCTCAGCCTCCCACAGTGCTGGGTTTACATGTGTGTGCCACAACACCTAGCCAGGATTTATTTTGATTCCTGCCTCTTTAATCCCCCACATCCAATTCACTTGCAAGTCCTGTTGAGATGCTACACTGATGTATACCCTTGTGTTAGATACTTTTCTCTGTTGCTGGGACAAAATACTTGATGCCTGAAATTAAGGAAGGAAAGGTTTATTTAGCTCACAGTTTGTAGAGGTTTCAGTCTGTAATCTGCTGGGTCCAAGGCAGGGTAGCTCATGGCAGAGGGCAACAGTTCATGGTGGTGGCAGATACTGAAAGCAACAAGAGCAAAAAGGGAGGAACGTGCAAGAAGACTCTTTCTGTCCCTTATATGTATGTAGACCACACCCACTCTAGGGTGTGTGTACACACACCCATAATCCCAGCATTGGACCATGAATCAGTCACAAACTCTAAAAGCCTGCTGCCATGATCACATGAGGCTTTGGGGGGATATCCAGACAAACCATAACAAACTAAATTGGCTCCTCTTCAGCTCCATTCCTAGCACTCTGGTCCAAGCCATCATATTTCTCCTTGGCACTGACATTAGGTTCTTTTTCTTTTTTCCTTTTTTTTTTCTTTTTCTTTTTTTTTTTTTTTGTGGCACTGGGGATTGAACTCACAACCTCAGACTTGCCAGGTAGGTGTTTAAGCCACTGAGCCAAACTCCCAGCCCTAGTTTTTTTGAGACAGGGTTGTACTAGGTAGCTCAGGCCGGTCTTGCACTCACATTGTAGCCCAAGCTGGCCACAGTGCTCCTCCTATTTCAGCCTCTCGAGTGCTGGAATTAAAGGCGTGCGCCACCACGCCGGACTCTGATATTAGGTTCTTCACTACTTTCTTTATTGCCTGTCTTGCTCCTTGATAGACAATTTACCAGTTGCAGAATTAAAATTATACAGATAATTTACCACCTCCACCTCATTTAAAATCCTTGGTCTTGCACTCACATTGTAGCCCAAGCTGGCCACAGTGCTCCTCCTATTTCAGCCTCTCGAGTGCTGGAATTAAAGGCGTGCGCCACCACGCCGGACTCTGATATTAGGTTCTTCACTACTTTCCTTATTGCCTGTCTTGCTCCTTGATAGACAATTTACCAGTTGCAGAATTAAAATTATACAGATAATTTACCACCTCCACCTCATTTAAAATCCTTCCATGGCTTCCCATTGCAGTTGGAATCCAAATCTTTGCAATAGTTCAAGATTAGACCTTTCCTCTGCTATACCTCCCCTGGTCATTCTAGTCTTCTTCTTCTTCTTCTTTTTTTTTTTTTTGCAGCACCGGGGATTGAACTCACAACCTCACGCCTGCCAGGGCAGGCACTTAAGCCACTGAGCCAAACTCCCAGCCCTGGTGTTTTGAGGCAGGGTCGCACTATGTAACTCAGGCCGGCCCTGTGCTCACGTTGTAGCCCAAGCGGGCCTTGAACTCATAATGCTCCTCCTGCCTCAGCCTCCTGAGTGCTGGGATTAAAGGCATGCGCCACCCACCCTGCTTTTCTTCTAGTGTTGGAATAGAACCTACGACTTTTGCACTGAGCTATATCCACACCCCTTTTTATTTTTTATTTTAAGACGGTGTTTCACTAAGTTGTTCTGGCTAGGTTTGAATTTGTGATCCTCCTGCTTTAGCTTCCCAGAGTGCTGGGATTACAAGTGTGTGTCACCATGCCTGGCTGTGTTCTCTCTTTTCAGTAGTGCCCCCTCATCTACAGGAGAAACATTCCTAGGTTCCCACTGGGTGCCTAAACCTGCAGACGGTACCAAACTATGTACTATGTTTTTCCTATATGTACCTATGATAGTAAGAGATTAGCAATAGGTAATAAAATAAAATGACTATACCTGTGTACAGTAATAAAAGCTACTTGTGTCTGGGGTTGGTGGTGCATGCCTATAGTCCCAGAACTCAGGAGACTGAGGCAGGAGGATCCTTACAAGTTCAAATCCATCCTGGGCTAGCTGGGCATGGTGGCGCACGCCTTTAATCCCAGCACTCGGGAGGCTGAGGTAGGCGGAGTGTTGTGAGTTCGAGGCTGGCTTGGGCTACAACTCGAGTGCAAGGCCGGCCTGAGCTACATAGTGTGACCCTACCTCAAAAAACCAGGGCCAGGAGTTTGGCACAGTGCCTTAAGCGCCTGCCCTGGCAGGCGTGAGGTTGTGAGTTCAATCCCTGGTGCCAAAAAAAAAAAAAAAAAAAAAAATCCAGCCTGGGCTGCAAAGTGAGCTCAAGGTCAGCCTGAACTGAGTAGCAAGACCCTGTCTCAAAAAGACAAAAAAAAGTTACCTGTGAATTGTTTATTTCTGCAGTTTTCCACTTAATATTTTGGACCATGGTCTCTGCAACCTAGAATAAATAAATTACTTAATGAAGAAAGAGGAGGAGCTAGGAATGCAACTCTTAATTCTTCTTTCTCTCACAGTTGGGAGCCACTGGGGGTGTAGGAGGCAGGGATGAGATCTTCTGGAATCCTTGTTCTGTTTCTTTGCCCAGTCTTTCATCCTTCTCAGGCCCTCATTTCTGTCTGGCCACTCTATGCCTACATTGCTTTGTGTGCTGAGAGCTGCCTCTACGTATTGCAGCGTCAGTGGGGGCACCTAATTCCCAAGCCTGCCCCGAAATCAGATGCAGTCTCCTCTGCTCCTTTCTTTGTGGCACCCAGAGAAAGCCTCACAAACGCTTTTGTGTTAAAGGTTTGTGTGAATCACTGGGTGAGAATAGTAAAAAGTTGTGAAGTTCTTGGAGCTGTGGTCACTGCTAAGTCCTGCTGAGAGAAACCATCTTAAAGGAAAGGATCCCAGGGGCTTGTAGTTGAGGCATGGTTGGGGTTTTGTGTACCCTTTCCTCTCCAGGGAAAGCGAACAGCCTCTGTGGTCCATTCCAAGCCCCACCTGTGCCTCTGTAAACCACTGGGATCTTTTCCTCTGTGATGTTTTTTCTTCTTGTCACTGGTGCCTGGGGATCCTAAGGTCCCTGATTCTTGGCTTGACATCTGTGCCCCTGATCACAGGACCCTCCTGAGGTTACACAGAAGCTGCTGGGTTTGTGCTTCCACTCTAGAATCCCCTCAAGTCCTGCTAGGTGAAGCAGAGCTTGACAGATGGTGGGTTGCTCTTAGTACTGCTGCATAACTTCTGCAGACAATGGGTATAGGAGGAGGACTTGTCCAGCTTCCACAGGGTATGGGGTGGGCAGGGGGTGTCTGGAGTACCTTGGGCCCAGGCCTCCAGGTTTAAAGAGTTTCCAAGAAATCTGATAGGCTCGGGCGCCCCCCTGTGGTTCTGCGTGGGGAGGAAGAGCTGAGTGGCGGAGGAATCTCTTCTCTTGCCTTGCTGCTTTGCGTGTGCCCTGGCCGGCACATACAGGCAGCCAGTAGCTCAGGGCTCCCTCCCGACCTACCGACCTTCCGGTCTACTGTGTCAGAACTTGCACTTTTTTTTTCTCCTATCTTGGGGATTCAGTTCAGGGCCTTCACACTGAGCTACATCCCCAGCCCTTTCATATATATATATATATATATATATATATATATATATATATATGTTAGCAGCACTGGGAATTGAACTCACAACTTCACACTTGCCAGGGCAGGCACTTAAGCCACTGAGCCAAACTCCCGGCCCTGGTTTTTTGAGGCAGGGTTGCACTATGTAGCTCAGGCCAGCCTTGGGCTCGTGCTGTAGCCCAAGCCGGCCTCGAACTCACAACACTCCTCCTACCTCAGCCTCCCGAGTGCTGGGATTAAAGGCCTGTGCCACCACGCCCAGCTTCTATTTTATATTTTGAGACTAGATTTCCCTGATTTGCTGACTTGCCCAGGCTGAGCTTAAACTTCTGATTCTCCTGCCTCAGCCTCCCAGAGTGCTGGAATTACAGGCGTGCACCACAAAGGTCGGCTTCAGAATTTGGACTTTTACCAAGATCTGCACACTGAAGTTTGAAGGGCACTTCCCCAGTAGACCCCAAAATGACCCTAAACACTCTCCTTATCCCACAAGACAAAGACCACACGGTTTCCACGCAGAGCTGGCACCACTGAGGGGCTCTGGCGACTGCATAGGCCACATTTCCATATCCTAGTGCTTCTTCCCAAGCCGTGTTTTCCCATGACAACGTTTATGATTCTCCTCTGGGCTTTGCATGAGCCTGAGTAGAATGCTTCAGCCCCCTGAGCCAGCCATTTGTCTTTCCAGGCTGTTTTGGCCCAGCACTCAGCACACAGAACAGAAGGCTCGAGTTGTGCACAGCTCTGCTGGCCTCACCGGGGCAACAGAACCCCTGTGGTAGAGGAAATGGGCCCAGTTACATAAGCATGCTTGATGAGATTGACCCCAGGAGTGTCGCTCTAATTCTTAGATTCCCCCAACAGTTCCGCTCTGTACCTCTATCTGGATTGCTTCTTCAAGCCATCTGGCTGTAAGGTGAATTTCTCCTGGAGCTTGGCTTTTCCTGAAATAATGTACCTTCTTTTTTTTTTTTTTTTTTTTTTTTGTGGCACTGGGGCTCGAACTCACAGCCTCACGCCTGCCAGACAGGCACTTAAGTCACTGAGCCAAACTCCCAGCCCTAGTTTTTTGAGTCAGGGTCTCACTATGTAGTTCAGGCCGTCCTTGCACTTGCGTTGTAGCCCAAGCCAGCCTCAAACTCACAATGCTCCACCTACCTCAGCCTCCCGAGTGCTGGGATTAAAGGCGTGCACCACCACGCCTGGCCAATCATGTACCTTCTTATGTGGAGTCTGGACTCGGCTTAGGGCAAACATTTGCAAAACTTCGCATTAAACATTTGGGAGCCTTGGGTTTTACTTCCTTCTCTCCCTGTACCACCCTCCCCCCAAACCCAGCTGTGTGCCCTCAGGCAAGTTGCAAGCAGGTGTGTTCATGCCTTCCCTGCCTTTTTTCAAGGGATGGTGTGGCTGATGAAAGGGTGGATTTGAACTGGGCATGTGGTGCAGACCAAAAGTTCAAGTCCAGCCTGGGGAATTTAGTAACTTAGCAAGACCCTATTTCGAATATAGAAAGGGCTGGAATGTAGCTCAGTTGAAGACCCTTAGTTCAATCCCCAGCATGATGTGTGTGCATATGCAGGGGTGGGAGTGGACCCGGAAGCTTTGGGAAATATGAAGCTATGGTAATGTGCCTTAAATTCTAGAGGAACCAGGTGTGATGGTGATGCCTATGAACCCAGTACTCTGGGAGGTAGAAGCAGAGGGATTGCAAGTTTGAGCCCAGCCTGGGGAATTTATGTGACTTAGCCAGACTTTGACTCAAAATAAATAAAAGATTTAAAAAGGCTGGAGCCCTGGGTTTAATCCCCCACACTGCAAAAAATAAAAATAAAAAAATAAAAATAAAAATCCAAAGGACCCTAAGAGTCTGTGTAATGCTTATGTGGGCTGGAAAGGAGAACTCTTAACCGTCAAGATGTACTTGGGGAGGAAGCCCCTGCTCCAGAGGACTTGTTCAGGTTTCAGCTCTGTGCGTGTGGTTGTGGAGAGGCCGGGAGTGGCCCACGCAGTGGAATAGGTGCACCTGTGTGTGTGTGTGAAGTGGTGTCGGGCTGGGTGCACACATGTGAAATCCCCTCTGTCTCTGTGTGCAGTGCTCTGCGTGGGATTGAGCTCTTTCTCAGTTGAGACACCTGGTTTCCGGTTTGGTGGCCTTGAAGGAGTCACTTAGACTTTCCCAAACCTGAGTTTCCTCCTTTTTTCAACTAGCAGATTGTAGTGGTTGATTCCTAAGGACTCTTCCTGCTCTGCCATGCTCAGTCCCTAGCTCGAGTCCGGGGATTCCTGCTACTCGTTTTACTGTCTAATTTAGTTTCTGGGTCTCTTCGTTGCTGTGGGCCAGCCACTCTGCACGTCAGCTTCTACACCTGAACTGTCACTCACTGAAAAGCTTGAATTTGGCTTTTCTGGAAATAGTGTGTTACTCACTGGAAATGCAGGAAGCTTGAGCATAAAACTCACTCAAAAAAAAAAAAAAAAAAAAAAGCAAGAAACCACAGGGCCTATCTGCCTGTCGTCATCAAGCAGACTAGAATAGTGCAGAAAACCCTAGGCAGAGAGGAAATGAACTTGAGAGAAGGGGGAACGCAGGCGGAGACGAGAGAGGAGAGGAAGAGGCTGGAGCCACGGCAGGGGAGCGGGAGGCCCGGGGGCGATGGTCAGGATGGAGGAGGTGGCCGTGAAGCAGGGCTCTCTGCATCTCCAGCAGCAGCAGACTTTCGGCAAGGTGAGAGTGAGGCCGGGCTGCGGCTGGGCTGAGGGAGCCACTTCGGGGGAGCAGCCGGAAATCCCGGGGTAGCGAGCTGTGTGGTGGCCCAACCTTTTTGGGACCAGTCTTGGACCAGCGATCAACCTGGGGAGGGCTCTTTTCTTACTGATGCTTGTGCCCCAAACCTGGCCTCAAAGCAGTCCCCGAATTGTGCCCTTTGCTGCTGAGAGCTGTTTGTCCTCGTGAGGGTGGGGGAGGAAGAGGTGCTGACTCGATTCCTCCCTCTTTGTTGACTTCCCATGGGGGAAGCTTGGCAGGGAATGGAGGGGAGAGTTGGGGACAGCTCAGGATTCAGCAGGGGTTTCTTCCCCATGTCACACCCTGGTGGGGTGGGCTTGGCTGGGTTAAGCTGGGGCCTGAGAACATCCAACCTCCTTCTTCCCTGGCCTGTCTGAAAGAGGAAGTCCTTCCCTTGCTGACCTACACCCACCCACCCCGCCCCACCCCCACCCTGCTCAAGCAGAGAGGCAGAAGGGCTCAGGAGGGTAGTGGGAAGTTCTTGGGGTTGGGGCCTCCCTCACACCCTTCCACAGTGAGGATGATGTCTCTGGGCTGGGTTGGGTGGTTCTCTTCATTCCTCCCGCCTTGGGTGACCTCTCCCCAGCCCAGCCCAGCCCAGCACCTGCCCGGCTGAGCATCCAGCCTGTCCCCCTGCAGCCTGCATCTGCAGGGAGCACCACTGTGCTTCTCGGTGCCCTGGGCAGTCTCTGCTGGCCTTGCAGGCCTCCTGCTTGGGCACGCCAGGCTCCTCTCCAGCTTTCTCATGCCTGAGGTCCCGTCCCTGCTACCAGCTCTGCCTCCTACTGCCCTGTGATCATTCCCTCTGTCTCTCCATCTCTGCATTGCCACCCCAGTCCCTCTCTGGTGGCCCCTATTTTCCCCTTTGGTCACCATCTCTCCACCTCTGGTGCCCCCTCTTGGCTCCCTCCTCCCACGCCTGGCTCAGAAGTGGCGCCGGTTCTTGGCTGTGCTGTATGGAGAGTCAGACTGTGCCCTGGCCCGGCTGGAGCTCCATGAGGGCCCAGAGAAGTTGCGACGAGGAGAGGCTGCCCGGAAGGTCATCCGCCTCAGTGACTGCCTGCGGGTGGCCGAGGCAGGTGGGGAGGCCAGCAGTCCCCGCGACACCAGTGCCTTTGTCCTGGAGACCAAGGAGCGCCTGTACCTGCTGGCAGCACCCAGTGCAGAGCGAGATGACTGGATGCAGGCCATCTGCCTCCTGGCCTTCCCTGTGAGTCACCCTGGGGTGCAGAAAGAGTGGCAGCATGTAGGGGAGGGGAGTGTTAGGTACTTCCTGTGGGCAAGTGGTGGAAGAGTCAAGGTCAGGATGCCAGGACACCTCCTTGGTGGGGAACCCCAACCCAGAGGCTGACAGGGCCAGCAGGATGCCCCCAGAAAAACTGGACCAGGGGCAACCTTGGGATGGGTGCTGATTGGTAAGACTGGGACCTCCTCCCCAGGGGCAGAGGAAGGAGTCCTTGGGACTGGAGGAGAAGGGTGACTGGCCCCGCATGGAGGAGAATGAACTATACGGCAGCTCAGCCACAGGTGAGGGGCAGTGGCCATGTGCACTGTCCTCGAGGTGCAGGTTTGGGTGGGAGGAGGTGTGGGGCTGCCCACCACGTCTTCCTGCTTTGTGGTTGTCCCCTTCGGCTGGCCTCTTATCAGCCTCTCCTGCTGGCTTCCGGGTGCAGACCAAGGCCAGGGGCCCCAGCCTGCTTTGAGTGATACCTTTGGTTCCTGCTGCCTTGCTGGACCCCGCTGATGGGCTGGGCGCCTGGCTCAGGGGCCCTGGGGAGGATCCTGTTCTGGAAGCCTCTCTGGCTGGGTCCTGAGCTGTGGTCTGAAAAAAAAATTGCCTTCTCTGTGGTTGGGGCTGTGCAAGGTGTCTTCCAGGCAACACGTGAGGCTGACGGGTGGTCCCTGCCACAGCTCCCTCTGTGGCTTCTGGGCTGGGGGCACCAGGAGCCCGGGTTCCCTGTATTCTCTCTGAGCCCCACCACAGGGAGCACCGTGTGAGGGCAGGGTCAGGCAGCTATGGCATTCAGGGGACTGGGGCAAAGCTGATGGTTCAGGGTGAGAGATGGGGTAGAGGAGACCAGCGTGTGGCTCTGGCCACAGCCTCAGGAAGGATGTGGGCCTGAGATTGGGGCAGTGTGGCTGAGGGCATGGTGCCTTCTAAGCATTTTGGGGAATAACCTGGCCTACTAGATCCAGGTTGGGGTCACGGGTATGTGGATAATAGTTTTCTAAATACTTGGAGCATGCTTACTTAGAACCGGCCATGAGGAGCAAAGGAGCTATTTCCCATTAGCTACCTTCTCTCCCTTCTCTTCCCCAGGGGTCCCCTGCAAACAATTTGCTGTGACCATGAGACCCACAGAAGCCAGTGAGCGGTGCCGGCTGCGGGGTGCCTATACCCTCCGAACTGGGGTGAGCGCCCTGGAACTGTGGGCTGGCCCTGAGCCGGGCACTCAGCTGTATGACTGGCCCTACAGGTTTCTTCGGCGCTTTGGGCGGGACAAGGTGAGTGAGGGGCTGTACTGGGACAGGTTGAGAGACAGATTGAATCCAGCCAGGTGTAGGGTATTACATGTGTATAATACTAGTTATTCAGAACACCAAGGTAGGAGGATTGTGCCCAGTCTAAGCAACCTCGTGGAGTGAGACCCTATCTCAAAATAAAATACTTTGCAAAGGGCTAGTGATGTAGATCAGTGGTAGAGCACTTGCCCAGCATGCAGGAGGTTCTGGTTTCCATTTGCCACAAAAGAAGAAAGAGAAAGCCAAGTGAGAAAGTGGTCAGGAGCAGCAGAGGGCTGTGAAAGGAAGAAGAGGGGCTGGAGAAGGAAGGGAAGGCAGAGAGAAAAGAGAAAAACAGCAGAGGTGCTAGAGAGAGAGAGAGAGAGCGCCAGGGAGGGCAAAGGGGTGAAAGCTGCAAAGAAGCACTTGGGAGAGAAGGAGGTGGAGAAGGAAGAATGAGAAGAGGTGGGGAGGGGAAAGAGTGGCTGACCTTTCTGAGGATGAACTGTATACTCAGATCCACGCTTGGATGGAAAGGAGGGAAATGAAGGCAGGGAAGAGGAAAAAGCATGGCCAAGGGGCCTGGGGGAGCCTCAGGCAGCTCCTGGTGGAGGCCAGGTGGGCCCTGGGGCCTGCAAGTAACCGCTAGTTCCCCTCGCTCCAGGTGACCTTCTCCTTTGAGGCTGGCCGGCGCTGTGTCTCTGGTGAGGGCAACTTTGAGTTCGAGACCCGGCAAGGCAATGAGATCTTCCTGGCCCTGGAAGAGGCCATCGCTGCCCAGAAGGACGCTGCCCCTCCTGGGCCCTCACTTGTGCCCGCTACAGTGCCTGCAGTGCCCAGTGAGCTGCCCCGGCCTGAGAGCCCCTACTCCCAGCCCCACGACTCACTCCCACCGCAGCCTCTGGCCAGCGCACGGGCACAGCCTGGCTTGAGGCCCCCCGAGGGCGAGTATGCTGTGCCCTTTGATGCAGTGGCCCGCTCGCTGAGCAAGAGCTTACAGGGCATCCTTGCAAGCCCTTCCCCACTCCCTGCAGACCCTTTGTATGACAGCATCGAGGAGCCTAAGGCCCCTGTGCCTGACCACATCTATGATGAGCCCGAAGGCGTGGCCACCCTTACCCTGTATGACACCCCACAGGAATCCCGGGGGCAAGCATGGAGGAGGAAGGCTGCAGCAGATGGGGGCCCCAGTAAATCCCAGAAAGACTTTTCCGTACTGGGCTGGCCACAGGGGACTGAGTATGACAATGTTGTACTCAAGAAAGGCCCAAAATGAATGGAGTGTTGAGGAGTGTGACCATGTTGAAGTGTACCCCAGGAATGGGGTCAGAGCCCAGGGAGGAGAAGGGCTGGGGAAGGCGTGCCTCCTCTTGCAACTTCTGCTAGGGAGTCCGCTGGCCACTGCAAGGGACCCCTCCCTCTACCTCTTCCGGAGCCCCAGGCTTTTTGGCCAATGAAACATCTTTCCCAGAGCCCTCTGCGTGAGTCACCAGCCCAGAGCAGGAAGAGGACTTGAAGAGACCCACCCCCCTCCTACTCCTTTTCCACTTCCCCCTCTCTTTCCTGGCCCTAAAGGGAGCACGGGTCATTTAGGGCAGAGGACAAAATCATGTCCATGAATTACCCTAGTCGATGTCCCCTTCCAGGGACAGCCCTTGTCCCAGGTTCCCAGGAGATGACTGCAGAAGCAGGTTCTAGATTTCTCAGGCATTAAAATGTTTCTGAAGTATTTCTGTGTGACCTGAGTGCTGTGGGTTGGGATTGAGGTAGGGGAAAATGAATAAAGATAGGTAAAAGGGGAGAGACAAGGAAAACTGTAATTTTAAAATTGCACTTTTGGAAAGATTGTAACTTCAGGGTGCAAAATTACTCAAGGTTACCCATTTGTGCACCCATGGCTTTATTCCTAGGCTTGTTTATTTTTTACTTCTGGTCCATCAAAGCCAAATCCCTTAAAGATACTGAAGTCCATACATTAGTTAGTAAGGTAAAGGGAATAAACCTGACCTGAGAGAGAGAGGAAGAAACAGATTCAGGGGGCTCAAAGAATATTTCTAGGCAAAATGCCTTAGATCACCCATCTTTTACAGTAGATGGGCCCATGCCTTTCTCCTGTAAAATGGGCCTTTCACCTGTAAATTGAGTGCATGCTTCCTATAGATTTACAAATTCCCCAGTTTCTACCCTTAAAGCTACATGAATCTTTCCAGCTCCAGACTGTTTTAACGCTCTCTTGAGGCACACTATTTTCTTTGAGTATGTACTTCTGTAATTCCCCCCACCTGCAGTCCTGTGAATTGAACCCAGGGCCTTTCCATGCTGAGCTACATCCATGGTCCTTTTTAAATATTTTTAAATTTTTGAGACAGGGTCTCACTGAGTCCCTAAATTGCCCAGGCTGGGTTTGAACTTGGAGTTCTCCTGCTTTGCCCTCCTAGAGTGCTGAGATTACAGGCATTCGCCACAGCACCTGGCTAAGTGTGTACATACTTGTTTCATTCTGCTTAATAAAACCTTTCTGGGCCCCTCACTAATGCTTCCTAGTGACATAGGGGAACGAAACTCCCGACCTATATGTCCGGTATGAGTTTGTTTTCTCTAAAATCGAAGAATGAATTTTAGGAACAACAGAGGTTAAGAACAGAAATATTTATTGAGAGAAAGAAAACTTCTGTCTGAGGGAGAGACAGAAGGGGTCCCGAGTGGGTTGCCAAAGACTGTCTTTTCTAATGACTTTTATAGAGTAAAACCATGATGGGGAAAACTGGGAACTCACAAGGCAGATGGGCATGAGGTGGGACAGAACTGTGGTCAACCAATAAGATTAATTGTTCAGGTAAAATTGACTAAATCAGGGACAAATAGGGAAGTGAGTCACATAGCAAGAGAGCAGGATCAGTGACTTTCTGTAGGGGGTTGGGATTGTAGTTTCTGGCTTCTCAAGATGATCCATACCTAATCCCTAAGGTTTATACTTAGGGTGTGCATTTGTTTTGCCTTCTGTCTTGAGATCTGGCCCACAGCAGAGGTGTGTGTCGCTTCCAAGGTAACAAGACATCTGGTCCTCTGTGTCTGCTCCTTTAAGGGCCCAGCCCTATCTGACTGCCTATAATATTTCTAACTAACTCAGCTGCCTGTGACACTGGCACTGGGTTGAATGGAGGTCAGGGGAACTGTGGCAACCCACCCGAGGGCGCACAAATGCCCCAGCTGCAGTGCTTGGCACCTCCAGTCCAGGTGTGGGGTGGCCCAGCTGTGGGGTCCTCAAGCATCTGTCCACAGAATCAGAGCTGGTGGAGGTGGTCAGGTTACTCAAGGAAAGACAGCTGTCTTAGTCTGTTTACTATTACTGTAACTGAGTGCCACAGATCAAGTAGTTTATAAATAGAGATTGATTTAGCTTCTAGTTCTGGAGGCTGGAGACTCCAAGCAGGTAGTACTAGCAACTGCTCAGCATGTGGTGAAGGTCTTTTTTTCTTTTTTTGAAACAGGGTCTTGCTAAGTAGTTCGGACTCACTGTGTAGTCCAGGCTGAACTCACATGGGGATCATCCTGCCTCAGCCTCCTTTGGGCTGGTATTATCTGACTGAGGATCTTCCTGCATGATAACATGACTGAGGCTATCACGCAGTGAGACAAAGACAGAGCCACATGTTAGAGAGCAAAGCCACTCCTTGGATAACTCATCGCTATGAGTGGCTTAATCTATTCAGGAGGACAGAGCCCTCAGGACATGGTCACCTCTCAAAAGCCCCACCTCTGAAATACCATTAATGTTCAAATTTTGAGATAAAGCTTGCAAGGCATGAAATTTGAGGGATACATTTGTCTTCTGTCCAACATTTGAAGTAGGATAGAAGACATAAAGATCACAAGGAAAACCATAACTAAAAATTGTATTTTTAAAAAGACTGCAGATACCAGGTATGGTAACACATGCCTGTGATCCTAGCACTTGGGAGCCTGAGGCAGGAGGATCACTGTGCGCTCGAGGCCAGTCTGGGTTATATAGTCAGTTTAAAGACAGTCTGAACTATGTAACAAGTCTCTATCTCAAAACCAAACCAAACCGAACCAGAGAAAAGGCCTGGATTCAATCCCTGGTACCTTAGAAAGAACAGCACACAGAAACAGAGGTAGCTTCCATACCGGGTGGGGTCTTATTGGCTGTGGACCCCAGAGAAGTTTCCACAAGGACTCAGGATTTGAGAGCAGGCTGAACTCTCTTCCTGACATGCTGAGGGGCCCGGAGCTAGCAAGGGCTCTCGAAGGGTGGAGGGGATGGACAGCAGACACTTGGATTCCCGTGGGCCCACACCTAAGTTTACCTCGGGGAAGGATTTGGGGTCAGGGTGCACTGGAGGAAGTGGGCAAGGCGCCTTTCCGGCCCTTTCCTCTGTGTCC
>RJWM01029066.1:0-24784 GCA_004363535.1 Dasyprocta punctata | reverse complement strand
TCTTAACTTGCTACTGCTGTGCCCAGGATTTTTAAATCAAATACTAAAAATGAACTTGTCAACTCCAGCAGCTTTAGGTTGGGAGCTAAATGCTTCATAAATTCTCTTTTGTTTTGTAGTCCGTTAAGATACCCTCACAACTGAACTAGGGCTGTCTTAAATTGTTAATAGGGTAGGTTTTAAATGAGCTTTAAATTAGAGTCTCTTTCTCCACTTGCACAGTAATTCACCTCATTTAGTTTAAGTATTTTTATCTACTTGCCAGACTCATGACCTCAGAATTTAATGGGCGCCATTGTGTCATTTGCATAATTCCAGAAGTCCAGTAGTCCATTTCTATTTTTCATGCTTCTCAACTATTTTAGTGCTGCTTCACTAATAGTGTAGAAAATTCAGTATTTGCTTATAAATGCAGAAATTGTGACTTACTCTTTATAGTTTTCAAATTTGAAATTCAAGAGTTTCAAAAAATACATGCACTATTAGTTGATTATATCCTTTTTAAAAATTAGAATTCTTTTTACCAGCAAATGAGACACCTCAGACTAAATTTTGTGAGAGCTGCAGGGTATAGATGATTTTAAGTATGACCAAATCTTATCTTATGATGTACTAGACTCAAAAGAAACTCAAAGCCCAGTTGCTTTAAGAAAAGATCTATAATGATGAATTTTGGTCACCAGAGGTCGCCATTGCTCAAAGGCGGATTCTTTGTGTGTCTGTATGTAATGCAGTCCATTCTTTACTTTTATTATTATTATTTTTTTATTTTAAAGAGAAAAAACACAGAAAACGAAAACAGAAAACAAAAGAGACAAACAAATAACAACTGCAATAACAAAAACTCAAACCAATAACAATATGGAATTTCAAAACAAGATGATAGGAATTTAACAATGGTTGTTACATTGCGTATTATTATTTTCAAGAGTTACTTAGATTACAAAACATAGACATGCAAAGTTGATCAAACCCTGTAAGTATAACCTGTTCTTTTACATGAACTAATAATATCAGTAGTATAATCATCTTAGCCATCTTATGTATATATGGATACAAATTTATATCTTTTTCCTTTTCCCTTCCTTATTTTCTCCTCTCCCCCATCCTAGCCACCTCTTTCCCCTGCACAGTCTCTTACTTTTTCATGGTATCTATTGTACATCTTGGATTATATTTACTCTTTCACTTTCTTGCACTAGGGAGATGATATGGTATTTACACATGTGAGTCCAATTTATTTTACTTATGAGTATGGTCTCAAATCACATCCATTTACATATAAAAGCCTTGAGTTGCTCCTTCTTTATAGCTGAGTAGTACTCCAATGTATAGAAATACCACATCTTTTTTATCTATTCCTTGGTTGATGGGCACTTGCATTGTTTTCAAGATCTGGCTATTACAAATTGTGCTGCTATAAACATGGGTGCACGTATGTCACTGTGGTATGATGTTTTCAGTTCTTCTGGGAAAATGCCCAGAAGCAGGATAACTGGGTCAAATAGAACTTATAATCCTAGCTTCTTGAGGAATCGTCACACTGACTTCCACAGTGGTTGCACCAGTCTACACTCCCACCAACAGTGAAAAAATGTTCAGCACCATTGCTCATTAAAGAAATGCAAATTAAAACAATGCTGAGATTCCATCTCACTCCAGAAAGAATGGCAAAATAAAGAAATCAACCAATCACAAATGCTTGAGGGGCTGGGGTGAAAAAGGAACCATTTGAAGGTGTATTCTCTAATGGTAGAGCATCTTATAGCCTGATGCATATTTAAAATTCCCTGACTCATTTTTTTTTAAAGTATTTACTAAGCACAATTCTGTCACTTCATAGGATAATGAAGGTATCACAAAAAGACACCTTGGAGAAACTCTTGTACAATCTTGCAGTTTAAAAATTTTATCATAGGTAGATGAGAGATAGAGATATAGATAGACAGACAGGTAGATACATGATAGATAAATGTAAATCAATTTTATTTTTTCTAAAACCTGTAGGTACAAAGATGAATAAAATATAGACTTTATATCAAAAGAGAAGTTCAACACAGAGTAATATTTACTATATGCAGGATAAATATACCAGATAAAATATAGAATAAGAGCATGTACAGGATAAAATATAGAATTAGAACAAAGTGTTTCTAACATGATCTGAGTTGGGAAGGAAATCCAAGAAAGATTCTGTAAGAGACAGAGGGGTGTGGTTCTCATGGGATGTAGGGGATGAGATGATGGCCATCTAGACCAGAGGTTGGGAGGGCACTTGGATCAGGGGAAAGAGGTGAGCAAGAAGAGTCAGTATTTTTCATTATTATTTTGAAATAATATGATCCTACCTTGTATGTGGTACAACTACCTCATAATGACCAAGTATTTTTATGTTATCCCATTCACTTATATGTAAGGTGTAACCATCAAACATATTGTTGCTATTATTGTTTGGTACAACTTTACCTCTTAGATCAATGAAGGACAAGAACAACAGAAGTTCTTTGTTTTACTCATTCCTCCTTCCTCTTTAACTATCTTTCTTTTTTATATAGGTCTGAGTTTCTTACCGTTTTTTTTTTCTGAAGGACTCTGTCACTATTTCTTGGAAGGCAGGTTTCCTGGCAATAATTTCTTTCAATTCATTTTTTTTCTGGGGGAAGTCTTTATTTCTCCTTCACTTTTGAGTTATACCTTATAATTTTGTGGGGCACGGAATCATAGGTGGTTGCTATTATGTCAAAAATTTAGATCTGTTAGGCACTTAACTCTCTTGCTCGTATGGATTATGAGGAGATGTCAGCTCTAATTCTTATGCTTGCCTGTCTATTAGCTCCTTTTTATTGAATTTTTTTTCAACATTTGTTCCTTTATCTTTAATTTACTGGAACTCAAACATGACATGCTTAGGCGGAGGCTTTTATTTTATTATCATTAATATTATTATAATTTTTGGTGTTCTTTCTGCTTGGTTTACTTAGCTTTCCAGATATATAGTTTGGTGCCTGATATTAACATGGAGAAATTCTCCATTATTATTGCTTCAAATATTTTTTCTGCTTCTTTTTTTTCCCTCTCTTTACAGTACTCCTTTCATGAGTATGTTACATCCTTCGAGATGGCCTTATAGTTCTTGCATGTTCTATTCCATGTTTTTAAACATTTTTCTCCTTTTTGATTTTTCACATTTCTGGGACTCTTCTCAAGCTCAGAGATTCTTTCTTAGCTGCTTGCATTCCACATAACGAAACCATCAAGGATACTCTTCACTTTTGTTACGGTATTCTTAATTTCTTTTTGTTTCTTCCTAGAAGTCACATCTTTCTGCTCACGTTACCCATATATGTCTACTTTTTCAAATACTAAGTTATTAGAGTCCTTGCTGTGGTAATCAAAACTGCTTTAAATTCCTTGCATAATAATTCTACATCCTTGTCTTGCCTGTGAGGTTCTGATGTCTTCTCTATTTACAAAGAGTTGTTTTGCCTTTATGGTTTCTGTTGAAACCGGGAATAATCACTAAGAAGCTCTAGTAAACAGGGCTTTGGTGACATACTGGTAAGGTGTAGGGGAAGGGGAATACTATGGATACCTCTGATTGGGTCTCAGTCTTTTAGTGAGCCTGTGTCCCTGGCTGTAAACTTTCCAAGTATTTCTCCCTACCATAAGGTGGGACACAAGGCAACGAAGGACAGGGGTTGGGTATTTGCCTCCCGTCAGGTTTAGTAGGCTTTTACACAACTCTGTCAGCTCAGTCTCTGGTCAATTAGTTCCTCCTGGGGGCAGGCCTTGTAAAGAACAGAATGCTGTGGTGTGTTTCCCACTGGAGCCTGGACATTTTTCTCTGATCTTTACCATCAGAACCTTGTTGATACTCTAGAGGTGAATGTATAGAGATTTTCATGATTAAGGCCCCCTGGAGGTTTTGACTTTGAGCTCTTTGGACTTCCAGCCATTTATCAATCGAGGCTCCCATCTTCCTACTCTGGTACTACTTCCTGCAGAGGTTTGTTTCCATACAGTGTGACTTGTATGTATTTGCCCCTCTCTCCAATTTGGGGTCAAGCAGTTTGCCCTGTGAGCTCTGTTCTTTTGTGAATTTAGGAAAAGTTGTGGAGTTTTCAGTTTGTTCAGTTTTTTATTTGTTGTTGGGGTGAAGTGGTGGTTTGCAAGCTGTTTACATGCTGTACTAGAAACCAGAAGCCTTAATACATTATTATTTGGAGACACATATGCAATTTTAGTTTTCTGGCAACTAAGAGTTTCTTATTATTCAGAAAACAGAACATCCCACCACATTCAGTCATCTCTAGTGTCCAGTATGTTAATTAACATACGCTCTGCTGTTTATAAAACCCATAATTGCTGGATGTAATGACTTGGTATCTTTTCTGGAGTATGCACTTCTAATTTGAGATTCCACTGAAGAGGGACAACACTTAACGTAATAGCTGTGGAAGAGCAGGAGAGTACAACTTCAGCACGACCTACTGTGCGTCACAAAAGAGAGGTACAGGAAACCAAAGACAGACTGAGTGGCTGACATCACGGGGCCAGCATGGCAAAAGAGGTGCGTCTGGGGAGTGCTTACAAATACAAAGATACTTCTTTACTCACCATCGAATAAGGAATTTGTTAATTACTGTGTGAAGATGAGTTAACTTATTCTAGAATTGTAACTATATAGAAAGATACTTTAACCACTAAATATCTTAAATACATAGAACATCTCAGAAATAACATAGGACATCTTAATGCATAGAATATCTTAAATATATAGAACATCTCAGAAAGTAAATATTATCTCCTAGATTTATGAAATGACAGCATTTTATCATATTGTCAGTTCTCTCCCCCCCCCCGCTTTTTTTTAATAAAGAAAATGTAGAGATATACAGACAATGTGGTTATTCTTCTAACTCCTCTTTCTTTGGCTAGATAGATCTGCAATTCTGGTACTGAGATGTGGTGTTTCTTTGTAAGTTTCTAATTTTTCATTTCCTTTGCCCGTATCCACAGATAATGTGACTGCATCATTTTTAAAAACAGAGCACTATTTGTCCTGAAATCTCCATCAGTATTACCATTATATACTTATTTGCGGGATTTTTTCCCTCTGATAATTATGCATCTGAGACTTTGACATATTGCTATAGATAGCTCTAATCATTTTATATTATGAATTAATTATCTGATTATCTCTCTGTGATTTGATTAATACATAGGTCATAAAATCAGAACCCCAGAACACTGAACCTAGGCTTGAGATATGGAAGATGCCCATTCTTGATGGGAGAGCTACATCTCAGGTATGTCTACCATTGCCATTTGGGAAAGTGGTCCCAGTAGGATCTTTTTGATATGAAACTCCTAACCAACTATAGTTCTGCTACGAGTTCATGTTCTCTAAAATTGAAGAATGAATCTTAGGAACAATGGAGGTTAAAAGGAGAATATATTTATTGAGAGAGAGAAAGCTTCTGTCTGAGAGAGACAGAAGGGGTCCTAAGCAGGGTGCCAAAAACTGTTTTTTCCAGGGACTTTTATAGAGTAAAGCTATGAGGTGGGGTGGATCCAAGGGAACTTGCAAGGTGGGCATGAGGTGGAACAGAACTATGGTTAACCAATAAGATTAATTGCTCAGGTGAAATTGATTAAATCATGAACAAATGGAGAAGACAGTCACGTAGTAAGTGGGCAATGACTCTTTCTGTAGGGGGTTGGGATGGTGACCCCTGACTTGCTCAGGGTGATAGAGAACTATTTGGACTATCAGTCCTTAGGATGTGGGTGCATTTGCTTTGCCTTTTGTTTTGAGATCTGGCCCACAGCAGGAGGTGCCTGTCTCCTCAGAGGCCACAAGGTATCTAAACTTCTGCACTGGCTCCTTTGAGGGCCCAGCGCTGTCAGACTGCCTATAATATTTCTAACTAACTCAACTTCCTGTAACACGTTCATCAAGTTGTGCTCAAAGGAAATGCGTGTACGTGTTTCATATACTACTGTGAAAAGTTTGCAATTAATTTTACTAAAAAAAAACCCTCTAAAGTTCAAATAAAATGCTTATATGATCTTAATACAGCCACTTAGGACCTTTGCCTATACTAACTATTTGGTCAAGTCTATGGAATTCATTTTACATTGTGTTTTTATTCACTGTCCATATTTCTTCCTGTTAGTTTAAAGTTTGTAGTCTAAAGTCAAACATACTAATGGGAATAAGCAAGTGTTGGTGGTGTGGATTGAGCAGTTTCTTCTTTATCTGTAGCCAAGATACTGAGTGGGGTAAGTCACCAAGGAAGCAGAAGCATTTGTAGTAGTCTTCATACTTGGGCCACACATTTAAATCAGTTTTTATTTTTTTATTTTTATTTTATTATTATTATTATTATTATTTTTGTCTTTTTTTGCGGCACCAGGGATCGAACTCACAACCTTACACCTGCCAGGGCAGGTGCTTAAGCCACTGAGCCAAATTCCTGGCCCTAGTTTTTTGAGGCAGGGTCGCACTATGGAGTTCAGGCCGGTCTTGTGCTCGCGTTGTAGCCCAAGCCGGCCTCGAACTCACAATGCTCCTCCTACCTCAGCCTCCCGAGTGCTGGGATTAAAGGCGTGCGCCACCACGCCTGGCTTAAATCAGTTTTTAAAAGACACCAATGATGGCCATTTAATATCAGTAGTCTTTTCTTAACCAATTAGTTTTTTGGGGACAACACAGTACTGGGTATTGAGCCCATAGGTATGTACCATCATGCCTGGCCATAATCAAGAATTATTTTAGATTGCCAGCATAGGCTAGACTCTCACACAAGTTTGTATTCAAATAATAATAAAGCAATGTTGTGTGAATTTGAAATATATTTTAAATGATCTTTAATAGTCTTATGGATTTGGATAAGTATACATGCATAATTTTATGAGGATGATTTATGAGGGGGGGAGAAAAGAAATAAAAAGATTCAGAAAGTGTGAGAGAAGTAGAGCAAGCAAATTATTGGGTTTTGCTTGCAATATCATGTTTTCACCTTGGAATAATGCTTTATCCCTTTGCTATTTCATTTAAAATATCTCATTGTAGACAATATATACGCATAAGCTCTCCCTCAAGGCTATGGTTAATTACTCTAATAAGTAACAAATTCTCCACAGGCTCTCAGCTAATATTTGGAAGCTTCTACTCACACCACAGAAACCACTACTACAAGGCTTCACCTTTATTCATCTGTGATCAAAAGCAAGATACTCAGCTAGCATAACAGATATGGCACATGTAGTTTCATTGAAAAAATAAGAAGTAGCCAAGTTTTGTATAATGACCAGAAATACTGTAGATACACTGTTAATTATATAAACAGTGAATGCTGAAGTATGATTCTGGGGGATTTTGAATTTTATTCCCAAAGAGGCTGATGTTCGGTTACTAACTCAAAAGAATTTGGTTACTGTTGTTTGCAAGGAGTTATGCAGACTGGTCTCTAGCTTACTGTCACATGTGTATCTGAAAGATTTCAGGCCAAGCATAATTACAGCATTAAAAAAGACAGAGAGCTGGCATTTCATTGAGCTTGGAGAGCAAACTGTGTGACTATCTTAGCTCTTATTTTCTAATGAACATTTGTATGTGTGCAGAATTTGTTCTTTCAGGTGTGGTGGTGCACGCCTGTAATCCCAGCACTGGAAAGGATGAGGCAGGAGGCAGTGTGTCAGAGGACAGTCTGGGTTACATAGGGAAAGCCTGTCTCAAAAAAGAAAAAAAAAAAAAAAAAGAATTTGTTCTAATGATTGCAATGATACTTGACTATAGGTGTCTAGGAAGAGAACCTTAGTGTTTACCTAGCTATAAAGACTGACTATTAAATCAAATGGAAGCCAGCAATCGTGAGGAGCCATATTGGCATGAATCAGTTTACAAGTTGGGTCAATTATACTGGAAGTCCTATCCAAATTGATGTCTTCGAGTCTACTTTTTGACTAGTGTATGCTGCAGTGGAACTCTATGAATATTAAAATACTAAGATGTGCATTGTTTAGTAGTAAGAGCACTGCTTTAAAAAATCAGAAGACAGAGTTCTAATTTCAAGTCTATTATTATTTGATTATTTACGTTAGTTCTATGTCTATTTATCACTCTGGGGCTTTGTTATACTGTACAACCAATATCTTTCAGACAGTAAAAATTTGACTATTCATAAACCTGTAGATTTTTATCTCTCTCTCAGGAAAGAACAATACCAGAAGATACATATCCTCTGAAATGTAAGGTCACCCTAATAGGAGGATCTGTGGATTCAGAGTCAGTAATATAGCTAACCGGAGTGGGAAATTGTGCAAGAGACTCACTTTGAAAAGAATAAACACATTTCTTTTTGAAAACATACATGATGGTATCAACTTATGGGATTGTTGTGAGGATTAAATATTTAAAGGAAATTATTTAAGGAAACGATTTTAAACTGTAAAAAAATACAGTAAAATGCAGTATATAAACATCCTGGTTCATGTTAAGCCCAGTCTGGGAATTTTCTGTTTCAAAGACAGAGAAGCACAATAATATCTCTTTACAGACTGTAGCTCAGATCTCCTCAATCTGTTTCTTGGACAGGAAGTTCCACCCAAGTCTTTCAAATTGAGAAGACAAATCCTTTAATTGAATACAAACAATGTCCTTCTACAACTGTTTTGAGGACAAATGTATGAAAGTGTTAAAAATAAAACAGTGATTCACAGGATTCCATTCTATGCAGGATAAATTTTTCATTTAGTTTTTGATGAAGTTGATAAAGAAAAAGTAGACAACTAACTTCAGAAGTTGGGATAAGGAGAAAAATGGTTTTTTGTTTGTTTGTTTTGTTTTGTTTTGTTTTGTTTCTTAAACAATTGTTGAATAACAAGTTACTGGATCCTCTGTTTAATTCCAATGCAGCAGTTTTCCTCTTGTTTTTGAATTAGTTATTCTTTTAAGTGTGGTTTGATTTTCATTATATTTTGACAGGTTTCTATACAGTGTGATTAAATTAGGAGACTGACAATTTTTCCTTTTTAGAAAATTAATTGAGATAAATATGCTTTCAAGACACAGATGACTTTTCCTGGGGCCTTTACTGAAAAGAAGACAACCTGCTTTGTCACAAAGGACACTAAAATTTGCTGGTTGACAGACTAGTCATTTCTTTTCTAATGAAAAGTGACAGCACAAAGATTTTCTGGAAAGTAAATCACAGTGAATGGGGATAGCGTGTAAATTTTTTTCTGAACTATTTAGAACATGACAGAGACCAAATGAGATTACAGAGCAAAATGAATTGATATAAAAATGTGTTAGAAAGAACCTAACATTTTGGTTTTAACACAATTGAATATGGCATGGGAAATAGGTCATGCCAACCAAGAACCTGACTATCAAACTGGATAGAATTTGGGGTTATTTCTGTGCTGTTACAGGCATTAAGGCAAAGTATCTCCTCCACTTTAAAAAAAAAATCAATGTCATTTTTTCATTGATCTTCACTGTGCACTTTTTATTCACCTACATTTTGGAATTCAAACCACAATAAAGATACTTGTAGCTTTCATGTAATAAAAGATAATGGATGGAGCTCTTGGTAGTTAAAAGTAAGATTTTCTCAGGAAGTAGCCTATGACTTTAGGAAAAAAAATACGTTTGGAAGTTTATGAATTCTAAACTGCCATACAATAATTGTTATTTGTCCTATGCTGTGTCTAATAGTTAACACAAGGAGAATAGAGGAAAAATTAATGAAATACTAGAAAAATGGATCCAAATCATGCTATTGCAACATATACTATTGTATTGTGAAATGTATCCATTTCTACTTAAGAGGAAAAGTTTTGATTATATGTTTATTATTTTTAATTTAAAAAATAGTATGTGCTCTATGTTAATAGAAAAAAGAAGTGATGATCTTTTTATGTGTTAACTTGGCTAAGCTCTAAATTTTCAGTTATTCATCAAGAATTAATCTAGACATTACTGTGAAGATATTTTGCACATGCAATTGAAACTATAATTATTAGACTTCAGGTAAAAGAGATTATTCCAAATGATATGAATGGGTTCAATTCAATCAGCTGAAAAGTTCTGAAAAAGTAGAATGGAGGTTTCTTTGAAGAAGAGATTCTTACTGTGAGCAGCAACTTTAGCATGAACCCAAGGGTTCCAGCCTGCATTTGCTGATATAATGGCTTGTCCACATTTGGGACTTGTCCAGCCAACTTCTTGCTACTGATTTCTTAATATTCAAGTTCTAGTGTTTCTTTAGTTGAACTCTGAAAAATTTTGGTAAGATTAGAAAAGCAGAATATGAAGAATGAAGTTTATGATTTGACTCTGGTTCTTTTGGAATTGGTTGTACTACATCTAACTAAATTTAAAGGCACTATTTCCAGTAGTAAAGACAATACTGATAGTCCACGGTATGGTGTGGCCATAGAGATGTACAAAGTATTGCCACTGAATATGTCCAATAACATACCTACAATGATGAGGTTGTGACAGACTGTGCATTTGTTACCTTCAGACATTTTAGTCAAGTTCAATAATATAGTGGGATAAGGTAGTCACTACAAACTGCTGTAGATAAAGGTGGAATGATGGCACAGTGTTTGACTCCTGATGGCTGAACGTCTACGTAAGTGATAACAAAACAAGATTTCATTTTCTGAGTAAAATGTATCACTGCCAAGTATAACCCTGCTTTTTTTTTTAAAAAGGAGAGCTATTTATAAAATGTAAGGTCACAATATTCATTTATCTATGTCCTCTCCTTATCCTAAGACTTTTGTTTTTTGATGTGGTGCCATAATATTTAAGTACAAAATATAATGATATTACATAATATTTGATAACAATATTAAACTTTCAGTCTGTAGAGAAAATTAAACATATATGAATATATATTAAAATTCATTTTAGCATTTTAATTTAGTTTTTAAGATATAAATATGTTTCTGTACATACAAGAATATCATATATATTTACATATCATGCCTATGAGAATATAAATTAAAAATACTACAGGACACCTCTGAACATTTTTTCTGCTTTAAGAAGATTGATTTCTGGAGGAAATTTGAACAAAAACTTATTCGCTAATGACTTTCAAGTATTCAGTGTCAGTGGAAGGCCTTAGAAATGAATTAGAGTCATTACAAAGAAGTACAGCCACTACTAATAGTAAAATATCCATAAAAATAAAACTTTACAGTGTTTTTTTTGTGTATGTGTTTGAGATAGGGGTTTCATTATACAGTTCAGGCTGTCCTCGAACTCACTTTGTTCAGCCCAGACTGACTTCGAACTCACAACAATCCTCCTGCTTTAGCCTCCCAAGTGTTGGGATTATAGGTGTATGCCACCATGCAGGGCCCAAAATTTTAAAAATTTATGCAAATAATATACATAGAATAGTTGTCCTTTTTCACATAACTCATAATGCTATCTGAAGTTATAAAAATCAATCTGCTTTATAAAAACTTTGGTTAACCCCCCACCAGGAATAATTAGAAATATTTATACCATTAATGTTAGCTTAATTGAATAGTGAAACCAGAATATGAAGTTACAACTGTTCAACTTTCTATAAAAATTCAAAGCCTTGCCTAAACTAGAATATTTTTTAGTATTGCTTATATTGCATTATTTTTACATTTTGATAAAATCAGAGAGAAAGCATATTATCACACCAGGATAATTTCTAAGAATTCATCTTGATTAAGTGAATCACATCAAAAGGTATTACTAATATAGTGGAGCTTTTCCTATTTGCATAATGAGCATATTTAAATTACCAGTTATTTTTATTTTCTTTGGAATTTCTTTGGTTCTCATATCTTAAATTTATTTAAACTCTTTTTCATCTTTATAAACCAATTAGCAAAGCACCCCTGTAGATTTTAAAAGGGCTTAGAAAGTGACTTGTTAATTTTCTCCTCTATTATGCCAGATTTATTTGCCAGAGATACTACCAAAGTGCGTAAGTCAAGATGGATTTTACAATCAACAGGAAAGGCTGACCATTGTAAAAGAGAACATTGTTCCCCTTTGCATGCTAGAGCTCTATAGAGCTCTAAAACTGCTAGAATCAACTCTGCCTCTGTGTGAGCACTGTTAGCTCTAAATTACCTTTAGTGAAGGACTGCCACTTAACCAGTCAGATCCAGGAACTGGGGTTGTAATATGAGCAAAATACAAAGTGCTGATCTTTTCAGAGGTGGGGAAGGTTTGGTGTGGATGAACACACACAGACAAGGGAAAACAAAACTGCCATCATCAGACAAAGCTTTGTACTTTAAAGTGAGCAGAGTGAGGCCATTTTCCTAGCGGTAGTGCTTTTCAACTAAAAAACAAAAACCTGCAGCAGTTTTACTAACCTACTTCTATGTCTGGCTCTGAAATTAATTTCTTTTCCTGTTTAAACTCATAAATACTTAGAAAATTCTACTTAGTTTCTAAGCATCTCAGAACCATCACTTGTAGAAAAAAATAAGTGGCTCTAGGTGTGAGAGTCAACTTTTTGCTTTCCTGTATTCATCCAGGTGATGCCTTTTAAATTCTTTGTTACCTCAGTAGATCTCTAATGCATTGGAACAAGCTTTCAAAAATATTTTGTTAAACTTTTTCTCTTTGTCCCCAGCGGGAGGATTTGCCCCAATTACCTACTGCACCATTAGTTAAAGCCAAAGCCTTAACACATCCATTTTCAGGAGCTATTTGTGTTTGGAATGCAATACGGAATCTTTTGAACATAGTAATGATACAAAGCTTTTATTAAAATAAATTTAGTGAATAAAATGAGAATCAATTTACACAAAAGTATGAAGCAAATATGAACATATTTTAGGCAAATAATGGCAAAACATTAAAGAATATGACAGTACCAGAAATCTGGAAAACACAAAGAAGAAATTATCTATTTAAGTGACTATATGGTTACTTTTGAGTACATCTCCCCTAGATAACTGAGGTCAGAAAGTTAAACAAAGGACTTTGGTTATTCTCCCCAGTTGACAAAGAACCCTTGGTGACAGTTCAGTAGAGCAGTGACATCAACATATTTGAAAGGATACTTTGGTGAAACAAGAATCATTTGTGCACCAGAGTGTGGGTTAGAGCCCATACAAATAGATCATGGGATAAAAATGCACCGTGAGATGTCTAAGACTTAATTTCCCTGGACTCACATCTTTGCTCAGAGTTGCAGCAATCAGGAATTTGAAGATTCCAATAAATATGGTTTTTGTTTATATAAATATTTTGACTTATGCATTGTAGGACAAGGAATTAGATTTCTGTATTGTTCACCACAATTAATACTGTATTTTGTGGCATACCTATTTTAAATATGTATGCATTAAATTTCTGCTTAGAGCAAAATGTTCTTAATTCTACCATTTTTTCATAAAAATGTAACAGAATATTAGACACTTAATACTTAGAAAATTCTACTTGGTGCCTAAGCAATTCAGTTTACTAGGTGACAATTTTTTAAAAATATTTCTAAGGAAGAAAACATGTTTAAAATCAACCTGATTTTTGAATTCCTGTGATATGGAAAGAAAATAGCACCAGTTAATAGCACACTGCCATTGTACTCTATTGGCATGTTAATATGAGAACTCTTAAAATTCGTTTTTGCTAAATGTCTCACATTAATAACAGCATAGATGATGACCTTAACTCCCTGTATATCATTTTGTTTGAACTTTTGTGAACTAATATTTAAATTAACTGATGAATAAAGAGTAAAACTCAGTAAAATGATAAGAATTTATTATTTATATTATTGCTATGAAAATAATTTTCTCTTTCTATGCAAGTCTTATTTCTGTACACATCTGTAGAACTAGTAACAATTTTGATAAGAAGAGAAACTTAAAGCAAAATTTCTCACAAGGTATGGCTTCTGAATTCACAATATTAGATCCTGGGCCTACTTATTTCTCCATGAATAAAATATGAGTAAATTTAATTAGTACTGAGAGAATTTTTAATTCACAATTGTCCTTGCTTCTGTTTATTTTAATGATAGATAATGAAAAGATACATCAAAGTGCTAATTCACTAAAAAAATCCTCAGCCTTAATTTTTATTATCAGAAATAATTTTAGTCTACCAACAAAGAATTTCATTAATTTTAATTCATTCTTTCTGAACTGAGTTTTCAAGGCTAAAAGCAATGAAATATTTACATATTTTTAAAAATCCAAGCAGTATCTAATGAAAACATAGGCAAAAATAAAAAATGATAAAAGAAACTAAAATTCTAATGCATTCAGGTGTTATTGTTTTAATTATGTCTAATACTGCTCACCAAAAAATTCACACAACATTAAATATTGAGAGTTACTAAAAAGATATTATTTCAGTTTGTTACCATTCATTGATTTTTAGAAGTCGAAAATGTTTACTTTAAAATGTTTTATGGAGAGCGTGTATCAAACTTCTCATTCCACCAAACTAGAAATCCTACTTCTTTCATATTTTTTTTAGGATTAGGAGATGAAATTTAATAGGTGTTTCTGCTCTAAAGCACCTCTACTAGCAGTGAATGCTGGGCCAGGCTGGTCCATTGGGGGCCTTTGCCACTGACCAGAGAAGAGGTAATCTGGGGCTATGGCTAGGGAGTAAAATGCAGTATCTGGCCTGAGTTAGAGTGAAATTTCAGAAGTACAGTCAGTGGGACTGGGTTGCTGAATGTTGCACATGAAGAGGAAGAAGGAGAAGGAGAAAAAAAAAAACAAGAAAGAAAAATGAAAGAAAAAGAATATGGGGAAAGAAGAGGAGAATAAGAAGATTTATTTTTATATGCCTGGTTTATATAATTTTGCTAACTCAAAACATATTTATCTTCTGCTTTATGCCAGGAAATACAGTAAGCACTGGAATACTGTGATACACAAAATGATGTTTATTCATATCTTTACTGTGTTCTATCTACTATGCTATCAAGTAAAACAAAATGGCTAGTAAATTATAATTGCTTCCACCATGATTAACTCAGCAACCTTCATTAGGAAACTTTGAAAATATAAAGATGGCAGATCTTATAGTAAGTAAATAGAATAAAAGTGTAAGGCAGAGTGTAGTGCTTGCTTCTCTCCACGTGGAGGCACTTTTGAACTCAGAAACGGTTCTGGGCATTTGCTGAAACTTCAGTATTATTTGGTCACAGGTTGATTATGCATGTCTGTGTTAATTCCCTGTGTTTTTAATGTTTCCTTTTGGAGAAAGACAAATAATATGCATTTTATTTAAATTTATTTTCAGAAATACTAAGTTTTGAAAATGCGGTCTTTTTGCCATATTTTTCTTCTTATTGACTCTAGAAATATTATACAAAGAAAAAGATCTGATGTTTGTTTAGTTTTTCTCCTTCCCACTCATTTTTCAATTACATGGGAAATCTAGAAGGGCAAGGAGGAATTGATAGTTATACAAGAACTATTTTGCTATGATCAAAATTTTTAATTAGTGGACAATGTGAATTTTAGTGCTTCCTTGACCAATGCAAGGGGGCCTTTAACTCTGAATTCTAACTCAGATGAAAAGAATCCTATTCTATAGACTGCAAAAATTATGTGCTGTTTCTATAAAAGGTATGTTATTAAGTAACTACTTTCATTAAATGTAGTTATACTCATTTCTAGCCATAAAAATACTATCACTTACCTTACTGATAGAAAAAAATTATCATCATTTTATCAGTTTTAAAGAGAGCATCTTTATTATTTTGTAGTCTCTCTGAGTTAGTAAATATAAGTGTGATGAAATTCTTTTAAATTGGATAATTGATGTGTAATTAATTACAGAGACACATATTGTGACTTCCACAATTTGGCACCTTGTTCTACCAAGTAGCAGAAAAGGTAAATGCAAAATATATCTTTTTTATTTTTCTAATACAATTCCAGTCCCATTTGTATTTTCTCCTTAACTTAGAGGTAGAAGAAATGAGTCTTGAGTCTCTGAGTTATGTGTCTTCGAAGTTTTAATTGTTTTCTAGAAGTTACAAAAAGTGATCTTTATCAAACAAAACGAGGAAACTAACTTAGCAAGTTTAAAATTCCATTACACTACATAATTTATAAATTAGGGATACACTTTTTTTGTCTTTGTGAGACAAGTTATCACTATGCAGTTCAGGTTGGCCTTGAAACCACTTGGCAGCCTAGGCTGTCTTGAATTCACAGTGATCCTTCTGCCTCAGCCTCCTGAATTCTCAGATTACAGGCGTGTGCCACCACACCTGGTGAGACACTTTGCTAAACAAGCATGCCTATAGTAATTTATTCAGTATTTTTCCTTATGTGCATATCATATCATTTATTCTATTAATGCTCATACTGTCCGAAGTATGACTGACACTCTTTGGGAATTTGTTTAGAGACTGAGAAAATTATTTTAGGACACTTGATAGAGAATATCCCTGAAAATGAATTTAAATTTTGAAAGTCATCAAATTTTTTCAAACCATTGTTAATCTCCTATTATGCTGTTTTGAAATTATGTAGCATCATTTTTGTTTTTTTATTTTAAAATAAAAAAATAAATAAAAATAAAAGTAACCACATATATGTTACATATATATATATATATATATATATATATACATATCAAATAGGATTTTGGACTTTTAATCTCGTTTTAGCTTTTTTTATAATTCAAGAACCCATATTCTGGCTTCTTAGGCATTCCCTGTGACTCACTAAAGCATTTTTACTACATTCAGGTATAAAAGATACTCTTTTTATGCTATATAGGAATCACTCTTTGAAATTATTTACTGACTTGCATTCATCTAGGGTAGTAGTATACAGTATAATTGTCGATATGAGATCTCTCATCTATCATTATCCTGAAAATCTCCTTTACGTCTTTTTTTTTTTTTTTTTTTGCCAGAGCAAGTGACAAGCTTACTTGAACACTGGTACATTACTGTTCACAATAATTGATAATGTTACTGTGTTACAAAAATACACAATAAAGTCTTTTAAGAAATTGAATTGCATTGAAGCTTAATGATTACAATAAAACTCTGGGTTAAGTTCCATTAACTGTTTTTAATTCTCTTTAAATTTTTCTCCTGATCTTCTGCTATCCTTTCTGCAGGTCGCTTCTTTGATCCCTTCATTTTCCTGGTTTGCAGCTTGCTTAGGTCTTGTCTCTGCATATGAATCCTTCCTTAAGTTGTACCAAAAGTATCTTGGGACATATTTTTCTTCTTCTTTGGCTTGAGAGCTTTTGGCATTTTCATACATAACTTAAAAAGGTCATCTGAGGCCAGGTGTGCCCTCCTCAGAACCAGATCCAGTGAAGGTTCCATCTCTTCCAACTCAATCCGTGGTGTTCTGCCACCGATTTCTTCAAGAGCAGCTTATAGCTGCAAAAGTAAACCTTCCCCTTCAGAGTAGTGAAGAGCAGGACATACTCTAACCTGGCCAGGTGATATTTGCTACCATGGGGCCTCTGAAGAAATCAATAAGAAGACTTTTTAGTCTTCTGTTACATCAAAACCATCACCAGCAAATATTAACATGGGATTTGCTCCCTCAGGACATTTACTGTTCTTAATATCTTTTAGAGACACAAATTTCTCAATACCTAACTCAATCATATCCAGCACATGGTAGTCATACATATGACCTATTACTAGATTGTTGGGATGCTTCTTACTATGGGATCCAAACATAAAGAACAATCTGACTTCTTTGAAAAGAATTCCAGTGATGTCTGATCCTCAAACGGTCTAGTAATGTTTTTCTTTTTATACAGAACTCCATATGGCTTTTTCAGTGCATATGCGTCTTTCAGGACTTGTGTCACTGTTGCATTTACATTTCCCCCTAAATCGCACAGCATTTTTAATATTTTCACTAAGTTTCGGTTCCCTCTTCTCAAGGAATCTCTTGGCCCTTTTAGTTTTGGGCTTTAGAACTCCGTCCAAGGCATCCATCGCTACCACAACCTCGGCCTAACCAACACAGGTGCACTGCGTAGATGCGCGAAATCTCCTTTACCTCCTTTATGTGTCTCCTTCTTTAATATTTCATCTTAAAATTACTGGCTTTCTTTCTGTTTAGAGAAGGCATCCTCAAAGAGCTTCCCAATTAAAAAATGTACATGGAAGATAAACATTTCTAGACTTGCATGTCGGGAAAATGTCTTTATTTAATCCTCAGGATGTTACAGGTCTCCCTGTAGCACACTCTTTCTCTCCTCTCTCATTTTATAAAATCTTCCCTTGACACCCATTTTTCTCTTATTTTTACATGTTCCTTGCAATAAATTTACTCTCTTTCCATTTTTATTGATGGCTGTGGGCCTTTAAAACTGAACAGTCATATTCTTCAATTCTTGGGGACAATTATGAAACCTTTTTTTTGGTAAATTCATGCTGTATTTTCTGTTCTTTATTCTGGTATCCCTGTGAAGGTTTTTTTGCATTTTCTTCTCTTCTTTATCTCTTATTCTCCTTTAGGCAGATTCCCTTAACTTTATTCTTCAGTATATGATTGAATTTTTGTTTCCTACCACTATATTTTCAATATCTAAGACATCTTTTGTTCTATCCTCTTTATTTTATTCTGGATTTTAGGATAGATGCAACACTTTACACAGGATATGAATGGTAGATTTTTTCTTTGCTTTCCATATTCTTTGTTGCTATTTTCTAATTCCAGGTGAATATCTACTTATTTTTTTCTTCTAATTACCATTTTTCTTTGTTTTTTTCTTAACTATATGTTAGACTTTTATCCTTGTATGTTAAATAGCAACAATATATTATAAAAATTTTGTAAAATATTTAAATATTATTTGGACATATGATGGTTCTTGGTGCTGTAGCATTTCTTCTCCTGAATTACCATAGATATACCTATGTGTTTTTGAAGGCAGGTAAGGCACAGAGGAAGTCACAGCCATCTGTGATGTCCTTTTGAGCTCTAGCTTCTACAGCTAGACTTGCTGTGTTCTTGCAAAAGTTTCTGCACACATTTCCTAAGCCATAGTACTAACCCTCCAAAGCACCGTAACTGACTGCCATTAGAGCCACCAAGTACCAAACTTCAGGTATTTTCATCTTTCATTTTATTTCATCAAAATAAAATATCCCTACAAAGAAAAAGGCCAGTGAGAAGAAACTCTTCTTTTAAATAATAGACATTAAACTTATTTGAGGCACTGTAGCATACTAAATAAAGCTTAAAACCAAATGTATTTTATTTAAATTTAACTCTGTCACTTAGTATCACCTAATGTTGAACAGTTTACTTAACCTCTAAAGCCTTATCCTTCAATTATTGAGTAAAGATGAAATAGTATCTAATTTATACAATTACTCTGAGAATTGAGTGAGATAATGAATTTAAATTGCTCAGTATATTGCCCAGTACAAGTATTTGCTCAATTAATGTCAATTTTTGTGATTACAGGTGAATAAATGCATGCTTATTATATAAAAAGCCAAGAATAAAAGAATGTATAAAGCAGAGTGGCATTATTTATTCCAGTAATAACCATGCGTCACTACTCTACACACAAGCAAAGTTAGCTTTTTCCTTTTGGTTGGTCAGAGTCTTCAGAAGAGAGATTTCCAGATCTTCAGGGAGACAAGCTGCACAGGCCTGAAAAATGGCCGAGGAAGCCTGTGACAATGTCAGCATGTGTTATGTGATTGCTTATCTTCACCTCTTTGCTTTTAGCACCAGAGTCCTGCTCACACCCCTGACTTCTGTCCCTCAGTTTGTAGTATTATTGCATCATCTTTAAGGGATAAAATCTCAATCTTCAGTGGTGAATCAGCACCACCCAGCTTTAGGCAGTGAAAATTTCTACCTGGAATTGAGTTGATTTTTAACCAAACTTATTCAGAGCTTTGACCACAGTCCTGGAAAATACTGGAAAAAAGCTTAAGGGTAGATACTTGGTATGGTCCATTTTAATATCTTTTTTTTTCTCATCTGCACATCTGAATCTGCTCTTCTATACACCTCTGAGTTTATGCCACCACCAGATTGCCCAAACACCCAATTTTTCTGTTACTCCTCCTTTCTCATTCTTAATATACTCCCATGAAACTCTTTTTATCCAACAAAACCAAACCAAAACAAACAGAAATAAAAAACAAACAAAAGCTATGGTAAATTCAAATTAATAGTAATGACAATGAAACCCCAGAGAAGTAGATGTGATTCCTTTTATTTCAGGATCCTACTCTCAGCCTAATAATGTATAGATCTAATAAGCTATCTTCTTTCATTCATACTGTTTCTTATTGCTTAAATACTGTTCATAGCATGAGGGAATTCAGTTATAAAGGCTTTAGATTTTGGAATATTTGCTAATAGAGATTGAGCAGAAGTATGAATTGTGAAAAGGGTAGTTACATGGTTTTCAGCTAATGAATGATGCAATAATGGGCAAAGGATAGGACAAACTTGAGCAGTGTTTAGTTTAATGTGTAAAGCAGTGAAATTAGTGAGTGTAGCAATGTGTTCATTCGTCTCATCCAAAGGCATATCAGTAGGAAGTCACAGATAGCAAGTGAGAGCACATCAAGAGAAGCAGCTCTCACTGGTCTAGATACAGGTGCTCTATCAGTTCTAGTCAGGAGAATGGAATGCACCAGCAGTACAGTTAAAAGGCATCATTAACTAAGAAGCAAGATTCCAGTTCTATCAGGAATGCTTGGGAAGGCAAGATGGATAACATGAAGATGTGATATGTTAGAGATTCCTTTCAATGCATAGAGCATCCCACGCACTATGACAATTTATAAATGCCTCCGAATATTTCTCACAGCAGTGAATATGGGCATATCAAGCCATGATACAGACCTGAGCCTGTACATTAAATGTGAAATGAATGTGATTTCTACAGGCTTCCATTTGAAACAAATGAATGGGCTAAAACAATTACAAATGGCACTTAAAACTGAATAATTACACAGGAGTACTTTATAGTCAGCTATGAGACCCCCTTCTGAAGGACTCAACTTTTTCTCAGTGAAATTACTATTTTTACAATAAGGAACAAAATCACAAGTAGTAAAATTCAAACCAAGTTGGAATAACCTGCTAATTTCTACCAAATCAAGTATATTACTGCTTTTGCCTCCTAAGAAGTGATTTCAGTGAGTTACTTTCTCAAATCTAAGCTAATGGAGAAAAGGTTTACAAAAGCTTGAATTGTGAGAACTTGTTTTATTTTTTATCACAAATATAGAATGACAATGTCTGCTTATGAGCACATTATTCAATTTGTTTCAAGGTAATTAGTTAAGAACACTTTAGAATTCAAAGTGATTTAGCAAGAATTTCCTTCATCTTAAGATTCATGTCCAGAAATAAGTTTCACACTTAAGAAAGGAATTTTATTATTTTTCAAGTCAATAGAGTAACTCCAAAAAGAACTACCAGCTTATAAGTGAATATCAAATTCTGTTGAATTCTCATACTAAAATATGTACTAATACAATAATGTCAAAAGGTATCCAATATCTTACCAATTAAGACACTCAGATTTTCAGTTTTATTTACCTTCATGCAGTTAACTGGAATTTCTACAAATGCTACTTTTGATTAGAAAAAAATATATTCCCTAAAGCATCTGAAAAATAATCAAGAAAGTGGAATACTATGTGGCAATTAAGAACAACAATATGTGTTACAGTGTTTAATGAAAGCATGCTTGTAGTATTTTCAGATACAGAAATATACATAGCAATCTCATTTTTATAAAATAATTGCATGCATTTCTACATTTTTAAACATGCATGTCTGTCTTCAGAAGAAGTCACTAAAATGTTAATTGCAGATAGGTGAGGTGATATTATTTCAGGGAATTCACTTTTTTTGGGTGCTTGTCTATATTTGGTATTTGTGTTGTTTTTTAAATGGATTAAAATGAGCAACTTTACATTAAATATTAATATTTAAACAAACTCCAAATCATCATTAAAAAATAAAAAGAAGTCACCACTGCTCAAGAAAAGATCTTCCTTCAGAGAAAACATCTTCTTAACCCAAAACATTTGGCTCTGATGAGGAAATACACCCTTAACTGGATCTACTCTTCTTATTTCAGCATAAAAACAATCTTATGGTATGAAACTTAGTCCGAATTTGGGGAGAGCTTCTGTGGACCATTACTTAGGAAGCACCTGGAAATATGCATTAATAAGATTCTTCCAATATTTCACCATACCAGATAATAAGGTTCATAGTGTAAAAGAAAGCAGCATAGTTAATATTTAGAAAACAAACACCTCTTTGCTTTAATTTAGTAGACAAGAGCTTTAAGCCTTCTCCTGTTATACTTCGTGAATTACTCTTTCAGAGTAAGTAATCCATTACTAGAGTGTTTCACCTTCCAGAGAAGCAGGAGCTTAAAGTTTGCAGATGAAATAATTTCAAATATTTTATTTATTTCTTTTTATAAGAGGAGACTTCTTTGAACAGGTCTGCAAATATTTGCAGAGCTTGGGGACAAAATCCAAATGAAAAGCCATATACCACATATCTAGATAATAAAAATTTACAAATAAAGGTGGCAAATGCCATAATAACATATGCCTCGCTCTTTTCATTTTAGGAACATTTATTCTTATAAGAAAAACTAAAAGTCAAAATTTGAAATGAAGGTTTTCAGACTCCTTGACAGTCTGCCTCTTAATTTTCTCATCCCAGTTGAGCACTGTGAGTGAATTTTGAATACAAGTTTGTCATAATGTTACACTGCATATGTGATGTCATCCCAAGCATGTAAGTCCCATGACCACACCTCTGGGCTAAGGATGCCACACCACACTGGTGCTGCTGTTGGCTGTGAGGTAGAGATCACCACAAGTCCTATATGTGGATCAAGAGTTGCATGAGCAGGGAACTCCAGAGTCCTGGATATCTGGAATATTGTCTACGAATGGTGTGGTGCTGAAAGTTAAAAGTGGCTCTCACTGACCCAACAAATTTATGCTCCAAGGGTCAGGTCGAGGTGGAGACATGGAGAATTGAATGTGGTGGACTAAAGATGCACAACCTAGATACACATTTAGGACAGATTTGCAGTCTCAGCGCTAAGGATGCTGTCAGCCCTTCCAGGGATTGTCTAAGCTACAGAGGCCCATCTAGTCCAAGGTGTCAGTCTTCTTTGGGAAGATCATATCCAATGACTGACTGGTGTCATTGGATATGATAAAGCCCTGTCCATTTCGTTTCCATTTTGTTCCTGTACTGATTGAGTTCCAGAGCTCCCTTGATATCTGGCTAAGGCTGTCAAGGAACCTGATTTCCCTTCTGCCTGATCTTGTTTCTCTTCCCTCACTTCCACAAGGGTCTTTCAAATAAACCCCTGGTATCCTAAATTCTGTCTCTGAAAATGTTTCCTGGACAGAAGGTTGCCTTCCCCACAAAGGGAAAGGTCACCAAGAATGCAAGGCCAAGACAGGGTCTTTATTACTTGAACCTAGGTTTCCATTTAAGCCCTTTGCCTCATCCAGATAGCATGCAAATGAATCACTGGTGAAGTATGGTGAAGTATTTAATGATGTGGATATCATGAACTTATTTTCCAGAGATCCTGATATGGACATTTGGAATGAAGTTGATAGAGTTAAAATTTGGACAAATATCAGCTGATTTTAATGCAGATGATTATAGGACATATAGTCACTTAAGTGACTTCAGACTCTAGCAAACATACTTTCAAAGGCCAATGCTGCTGGGATATAAACAGATCCAAGAGCACATCCCCCTGATATTTCTCCTTCAAGCCTAGGAGGAAAATAGCAATTATTGCTTAATACGTGATAGCAGATAATGCAACGTGAACAGAGGGAGAAAATAAGCAGTGCATTAATTAGCAAAATAAAAAGTCTTGTCAGTTTTAGCAAAATTGAGACATTCTCTTGTTAACATTTACAAAAATAAATAAATAAATGAATAAAACATTTGCAACAATTTCCACCTGTACCTATACATGGCTTTCTCTGCAGTGTTCACTATTTTCTGCTGTATGATACATTTTACCTGTTTCATTATTAGTGTCTGTCTTCACCAACAGAAGTCAGGCTCCGTGAAGACAAGGATTTCTCTTTGATTTACTACTATATTTCCTGTACCTAGTGCATAGTCTAACATACAATAATTGCTCAACACTTGGTGAATGAATGAATGTTAGTTAAGTTTACAATTTATTACAGAAAAGAAAGAGCTCCACCATGCTTTTTCCTCTCTGGAATACAAAAATGTGATCATCATCTGTTCCCACAGGGAAAAAAAGGGGTTTTCAAACATGGCATCCCCAGGTCTTTGAATGAATTAGAGAGCTTCATTCCCAGCATTCACAATGATTGTGCAAGAAGCAAGTAAGGATTGAAATAGCCAGAGGTAGGGAGACATATTTCATGAAAGATTAACTGTAATGACAGAGCTTTACCAAGAGAAGGGATAACAGGAAACAAAGTTATCCTACTTCGTCACAGGGACCAACACCAGCACTACAGAACAGAGAGCAATCACAGATGAGCTAGAGCTGATGGAAAGAGAGCAGACCTGGAACATAGATTACTTAGCCAGTCATGGCTATGGGTTTTCCCAACTCCTTAGCAAAGAAAGATTGTAAGTGGTTTCTAATTCAATTTATATGTAATTGTGTAGAGTATTTAAGTGGGTTTATATTTGTTAATGGGTTCCTAAATTAAATGTGGTTTATCTTCTAGAGTGATTTCACCAGTCTTTTTTTTTTTTTTTTTTTTTTTGCGGCACC
>RJWM01029065.1:11644-24963 GCA_004363535.1 Dasyprocta punctata | reverse complement strand
AAAAATGCTTCATGTCATGAGAATGAAAGGTGAAGAGTTTTACCTCAACCTTTCCTCAGCAATAGGTTTCTTTTTAACTAATAGATGTCTTAAAGAAACTATTTCATAATTCCTAAATTCCTAGTTTTGCAAGCTAAGTTTCTTGTATTTTCTAATTTTTCACATTTCTTATTGCTGTCAATTCAATCACTCTGCCCCTGAATATTTAAAAGGGAGGGGAAAAAAGTGATTAGACTGCTTTTTAGCACTAAAATATAGAAAATTAATTTTATGAATTTGACTTTCACTGAAAGGATATTTATTAATGCTACAAATCAGAGCTCCAACGACAGAAATACTGCCTGGAATATAAAAAGAACAAAAATGAGGTCACTTGAATTATCCTGAAAAGCTCTCTAGATCCTTCAAGAAGTCTTACTTGTAGCTATGTTTTGAAGTACTACTGCCTAAAATTTTAACTTAATTTTTCTCTCCTTATCTATGGCGGATATGTTCTAAGACCCTCAGTGTATTTCTGAAACCATGGATAGTTAGAAACTATATATTCAACAGTATCTTTCACCTTCTTAGCTGGGCATGGTAGTATACTAGGAGGCAGAAGGAGCAGAACCACAAATTCAAGCCCAGACCAAGTACCTTGAAGAATTATCACGACCTTATCTCAAAAAAGAAAAAAAAAAAAGCAAGGAGGATCAGCCCAGCACAAAGACCATGGGTTCAATCTCCAGTATTTAAAAAAAAAAAAAAAAAGCCCTTCTCACTTAAAGGAATCACTTCATAGCTTCTCTTGCACTTTGGAGTCATTAAGTAAAGATTATAAGCACTGCAGTTCTCTGAAAGTCAATTTGATAAGTTAGGATAACTGAGAGGGCTACTAAGTGACTATCCAGGGAATATGGGTGTGACAGACAAAGGGATGATTCATGTCCCAGAAGAAATGGAGCAAAAACAGCAAGATTCCACTGCACTACTCAGGACGGTGCACAATTTGAAAGTTAAGAATTGTTTATTTCTGAAATTTTCATTTATTCTTTTTACATTGTGGCTGACTATGAGTAACTGAAACCATAGAAAACAAAACCACAGATAAGGAGGGACCACAATAAAGGTAGTTAAATAACCTCCAGTAACAAAAATGTTTTACAGGTCTAAAACACAATATTTGTTAGAAGGTATAGCTATTTTCTAAAGCTATTTCAAATTATTTTTTGTTTTGTTTTGTTTAAAGCTTCAAGAAAAAAATGAGTCACCATATCCTAGCATTTGGGAGGCTGAAGTAGGAGGACTGCCACAAGTAAGTCCAGCCTGGACTACATAATGAGTTCAAGGTCCGTCACTACATAGTGAGACCCTGTCTCAAAAAAAGACAAATTTCATAAAATTGTAAAATGTCAAATTTAAATTACCTCAAAATTTTTATAATTTGTTATGAGTGCTCTACATCATTTAACCAGTGAAAAATGACTTTATAAAATGTGAATATTTTTAATGAGTAAATTATGTTATTTTATTATTTTTGGTTCCTGTTGTAGGATAATACCCCTTCAATGTCACTTAAATATAACTGATTCCATTACAAATTTTTGTAAGTAAAAGTTTCTAATATCCAATTATGCCTGCATAATTTTTCTTGCATAGGTACCAAAAGATACCAAAAACTTGTTCACAGTTATGGAAGATGAGTGAAGTAAATTTTCAAGTCAAAAAATTTTTTAATGTTTGAATTATTCACCCTTTAAATTTCAGATAGTGTCAATGTGACGTCTACTTTTAAAGTAAGAGAATTGGTTTAAATGTAATAAACACAGATTTAATGCTTTTTTTTTACCTGAACACTTAAAACATTTGCAATGAGTAATAATATGTTGAAGTGCAAAAGATTCCAAAGTATCAATGTTACTATTAACTCTTTAAATGTTGTCAGTATATACAAACAGATATAAATTATAGATACAATTACTTATATATCTACAATAATATATAAACACCACTCTCCTTCCCTAGCCATATTTATATATGGAAAAAGTAACAAATCTCTGTGCTATATTCAAGGCAAAAATGAGAGGCTTTGAAAAATAAATCTTTAAAGGATAGTTTCAAAAATAAAGTCCAAATATTGAACAAAATAATTTAACTGAAAATACTATTATACAGTAAAACAAGTTTTAAAAAGTTTTTGTACTCTACAGTAAATTCCATTTTTACTTCTACAAAAGAATTTATTGGAAGTCTGTGTGAGATATTATGTGTTTACATTCACTCTAATAGGAATCAGAAGTTAACTGAGCCTCTGTCTTAAAAGTTCATCTATTTGAGTCTTATACATATTTTTTACATCTTCAAGATCTAATCGAAGTTCTTCTGCTTCTTCTGCTTTTTCTCCATACATCTGCAAAATAGTGTTGTATCTTTGATCCAAATCCTGAAAAATATATTTATTTATAATTTTTAAAAAGTCTGTACAGAACATCTTTAGCTATAAGTCAACAGCAACCATCAAATTGAATAAACGTATACGCGCCTGTCTTTAAAAATTAAACTCACTTATGTACTGTAAACATGTATTAATAAAAATTTAAAAACACAACTGTGTTGAAATAAGTAACAAAAAAATTTTTAAAACCTAGATAGCTGTAAACTGTAACTACCTCTCTCTACTAAATGTACAATTTTCTCACATGTATGACACAGCCTCCTCTTTCCTATGAATCTAACCACATTTGATGAAATTTTAGTCTCTGTTTCCCTGTGGTTTCACGCGCCTGTGTGGGTATATGTGTGTGGTACTGGGGATGGAACCTCAGTCTTCACACTGAGCTACATCACTAGCCCTCTCAGTTAGGGATGGTGCCTCAGTTCACGAACTTGATTCTTTCTATGATTCTGGTCACAAACCAAATTAGACAAGAACCTGATCACTTTCAATGGTTAGGTTTAATGTTAACCTTATGGGGAAATTTGATTTAGTTCTCATCCAATTCAGTTTGCAATCAGAATTGTGGAGGTACTACTGTATTTTTTATTTTGAGACAGGGTCTAAGTTGTTAAATTACCCATTCTAGGCTCAAATTTTCCATCCTTCTGCCTCAGCCTGCCAGTGCTGGAATTATAGGAATGCACTAGCATGTCCAGCTTCATTATGGTTTAAGTATTACCTGGTACTTAGGGTACATCATAAGTCAAAAAATATACATTCTTATTTGGGCTTAGAAGTCCTATAACCAAATATGATAACTGTGATGAAACATGTAACATCGACAACAAAATATTACTAAGGACATGCAAAGTACAGTTTTATTATAAATGAGCTTTGGCCAAATAAAATCTAGTTCTGTTTCTACTCCAGAACTAATCATTTTTGTAAAAAATCCCTTGGATGTATAATGACAAGATAGATTCATCTGTAAAGTTCTTTACTGAATAATAATACTCTAATTTTCAAAAAAAAAAAATCACAAAAAGATATATATGCACTTTATATAAACTAAAAATATATGATTTAGTATAACTAGATTAAAATATATAAAACTCATTCTAAAGTGAAGAATACTTACTCTTAGTTGAATTCGAAGTTTGGGTATCTCCTTCACTTTTTCTTCAAGTTCGTCATTTTGATTTGTTAATTTAACTAGCTCTTCAGCCATTATTGATCGGGTTTTTTCTAGATTACCAATTTCCAGCTGAGAAGTATTACCAAAAAAGTTTTTTTTATTAAAACACACCTTAACAATCTCGCTAATATAAAAATATTTAGTATTATTTATGTGTTACTTTTGAAGAAATAGATATGTTTATAAATAACCCTGAGTTAGCATTTTTTGGGTGTGCTGGGGATCACACCCAGCACCTCACACACACTATAAAAGTGCTCCACTACTGACCTTAGCCCTAATTTTTTATTGTTGTTTGTTTGTTTGTTTTGTTTTGAGACAGTCTCACTCTGTAGTTCAGGCAGATTTTGAACTCACTCTTTGTAGCCCAAGCAGGCCACTCACAGTGATCCTCCTGCCTCAACCTCCTGAGTGTTGGGATTATAGTCATGCACCACCATGCCCAGCTTCCCGAGCTGTCTTAGGTAACAGGGAAACAGAGGCAGAAAAAGGGTTGTAATCCTTAGCAGAGATACACTATTTATAGAGTTTACTAAGCAAGAGAGGAAGAACTACAGAAAAATCTAATCATTCATTTGAAAATGTAACCAAGTATTTTCTCTATTCTAATGAAATGGCACACATTTCAGTTATTTTAAATTACTACAAGAACACAAAGGAATAAAAATATACTTTAATGAAGATCTTCTCAACTGTGTAAGTCGTATCAATGGAAGCCACCACCACTACCAAAGAAATTACATCAGACTCTCAAGCACAGCACACCGAACTACACACCCACACTGAGTATTAAGATTCTCTGGAACTTTTGTCAATTCAAATTCCTCTTTAAGAGAGCAATATTTACACAGAACTAAAAGCATATAATGGGAATAAAAGATTTACTTCCTTCTCAGTATATTAAACTGAAACAAACAAAATGTTTCAACATTTCTCATTGCATAAACTTCTTAAAAAAAACAAAAGAAATAACAAAGGACCCTCGCCCCTGCTCATGCTGTATTTACCATCTTTCTTCTCCTTTCTTGCTGGGGGAGCTGAAGCAACTTATCTAAGTGCTGAGTCTGGGGAGAATGAAATGGGCATCCTCACAGCACTTCCCTTTTTTATTTTGGGAAAGTGCTGCCTGGAAGGAGCAGGCAGCCTCTGCTCCTAGGTGGGTGTAACTCCTACCCAGGCAGACAAAATGCATGGACAGGTCTGCTCGGTCCAGCATTTCCTGTGCCAGGGTGGGTAAATCTGACTTGGCAGCAATTACTTAGCAGGCATATTTGCTCTATTTTTCATCATGAATACATGTGATGGATTTGGGGCTTATGATATATTTGGGGATGAAGTACCGCCACTTCATCTGTTTTTTCAATTTTCTCATAATTCAGGTGGAATAAAGGGTGTTGTTTATTGGGCCCCAATATTTACTTGCACAGTACACTAATTTTTCTCATACCTGTAAATGTGCAATTTCTCCTTCCCTTAGCTTTAGTTGAGACTGCAAATTTTCAATAATGCTTGAGCCTGCTCCCATCCTTACAGCATCATAAAGATTGGTGCCACTTGCTGATGCAGACATTGGTCCAAATGAGTGGTCATAAGACTCATCCTATTTTAATTAAAGAAAACAGAGAATTATCCAGTTATTACAGATTATGCTTCCTAACGTTCAAACAAAACAATTCTGTCAGTTCCTGCTTTAAAATGTCTCTGCTCTGTATTTCCTTGCTGCAATGACCCCTCTCAAATACTCAGATGAACTCCCCAGAGAACAGCAAGATCACAGTAATGGCCAACTACAGGTGCCTGTGCCCTCTACCATGGGTCAGTTTATGAACTAAGTACATGTAAGAAATAAAACATTACCTGAGACAGAAAAGATGTTTGCAGTCCTGCCATATCAACTCCACTTACTGAACTTGAGCGTGACAAGGTGGGTGTACTAGAAACAGAAAACGGCTTGCGTTCCTTAGAAAGTAAAACAAAATTCTGTCAGAGTGACAAGCAAAAAGATAAGCAAGGAAAAAAAAAACTTTTATAGGATTAGTAAAAACAAAGGCCAAGTCTAATTTCCCAATGAAATGTTACAGAAATAATTTCTCATCAAAGTCAGAAACCTTACCAAATGTACAATATTTAAGTAAACGAACAGGCAGACCTGTTTAAATCATCACACGGACCTATTCACACTGCAACAAAATCTGTTCTTAATGGAGTAGGACACATTTCTGAAACAATTATGGGACCTGCTTCATATTACATTCTAAGGTTTCTGGCTTATCCATTTTATTTCTGTGCATTTTTGAAAAATCCCCCAAAATTCAAAAGATAATTTCTATTTATATACACTTATTTTTTAAATGCTAACTCTAAATACATTACAATACTTTCAATATAGGAAACTCATTTCATAAAAGAAAGAAAGTGAACAGGCCAGTTCTATTCCTAAAGTGCCTCTAGGCCAATTGTTACTTTAGTTTTAGTAAGATCACAAAATTCATTATAAAAGAACAAGAGCTTCAGTAATTCAAAACCAAGAAATCAGTCTCTATGGATATATTTAAATTACATTGGATAGGGTCAGGGATTTAGCTGAGTGGCCTAAGCACCTGCCTGGCAGGAGTGAGATTGTGAGTTCAATCCCTGGTACCAGAAAAAAAAAATTTACATTGCATCCACTCAGAATAGACTGCAGTAATACTACTAGAATTTATCAAAATACTAATTTTAGACACAAAAATGGTACTTATAAAGTATGGCTATGCCAGGTGTGATGGCATACATTTATAATCCCAGCACGTGGGAGGCCGAGGAATGAGGATCTCTGTGAATTCCAGGCCAGCCTGGGCTATATAAGCTAGTTCAAGGCCAGTCTCACTACACAGTGAGACCCTGTCTCAAAAGAAACTAAATAAAATAAAATAAAATAAAATAAAATGAAGTACAGCTAAAAATATAAAAACAATGGTTTATTACAACAGCTCCTACATTATACAACAAACAAACAAACAAAAAGTCAACGAAATTCAATACCTTTTCTTTTACTGCTTCTTGAGTGAAAATGGCTTTCTTCCTTTCTTGTTCAACTTTTATTTTTTCCATTTCTAATTGACTACTCAACAATGTCTAGTGGTAAGAGATACAGTTAGACAATTTCTATGTTATTAATTCTTGGCATCATAAGTCAATTGTAAAGTTTGGAGAAAAAAGTATAAATTCTTATTTATTTTACTACTAGAAGACCAAATTCTGGAAGTAGTAGCATCCTCCATCCCATCTTGGCAACCCTCTAGTTTGCTACTATCCCCAACCATTCTCTAATGTAAGCCCTAAGAGGTGAGAGAAAACCAAGAGAAATACCTTTTCTTTCCTTGTCTCTTCAAGTGTTCTTACATATTCATCTTTTAGGTTTTCTAATTCAACCTGGTATCTAGTAAACCAGAGGGAATTAAAACAAAACAGACTATTAAAGCTATTAAAAACTCACTACTTTTAAAACTCCAGTTACATATTTAGTAGTCATTTTTATTACCAGCATCAGTGATTTTCGAACTATGTTTTCCAGATCACTTGGGTTCTAGTCAGAAGTCGAACTACAAATGAAAAGGCTCCACTTTTATTTACTGGTTAACATTACATTTAAAAAAAAAAAACTTTAAAAATGTAATTTTTACTATCGCCATTCTATAATATGCTTAAATTTTGCCAAAGCAGGGGTTCTGTGAAAATGTTTACAGATGTTGAGATATTTTATTTTAATAAATCATTTTACTTAACCACTTTTTTTAAAAAGCATAATTTCCAAGGTAAAACTCAGAGGTAAAAACATTAATCACAATCTTAATATAATTTCAGATAGATTTTACAACTGATAGATTCCAAAGAGCTTAAATATTTAGAAGACTGGAATGCTGCTAAAATCATTGTAACACAGAAGTATCTCCAATGTGTGGTCTCCACACTACTTTGTAGTGTTAAGAGTCCTTGGGAAAACCTGATTAATGGTATAAATTACTTCTCAGGAAAAATGCAAATACATATAAAACATATCACATGACTTTACAAGTCCTATATGAAGTCCAATGAATCCCAGTACTATCTTGATATATCTTATTACTAATGACCCTGACTTTAAACATTGCATGTATTTACTATTCTTGGTGCTATGCTTGGTTACTTGGTAAAAAACCAGTAACACATTTTTTAAAAGTGCTTTAAACTGCCCTAAAATTACCAAGAACACTATTCGAAAAACATGCTCACCGATTAGTTTCATCCTCCAGCTTTCTAAGCTTATTTTTCTCTGATTCTAGCTGGGCCTGAAGTCTACTATTTTCCTGTCTCAAGAGAGAATTCTGGGATTCCACAGACGACATCTGGGTTTTGTTGGCAAGGAGCTCTTCTGTAGCTGCACGTTCTCTTTCAACTGCTGCTGCCAACAAGGTCTGGGATTCACCTGATTGCAGGACGGAAAGAAAAACCATGTATACATACATGGGCGAGACCAAGATAAAAACTGATCCTGACTTCAAACTTTTAATAAGGCAAGTAGCACACTTAACCGATAATGAATGGAAAGTAAGCACATGAAACGAGGTTTAACACTATTATTAGGGAAACGCAAGTTAAAATCATAGTATGATATGAGTACATACCTGTCTGAAACACTAAAAGAAAAAATAGGGACCATGACAAAATGCTAGCAAGGATGCACAGAACTGGATTACTCTCAGACAGGTTGCCACGGTGGAAACAATTTTGACATTTTCTTTAAAAATTAAACATGCGGGCAACCCACTCAGGACCCCTTCTGTCTCTCTCTCTCTCAGACAGAAGCTTTCTTTCTCAAAAAAGAAAAAAAAGAAAAAGAAAAAGAAAAAAAAAAATTAAACATGCAACTACCATAGAATCCAGCAATTGCACACCAGAGCATTTATGCAGACTTGAAAATATAAGTCTACACTAAACCAGTATATAAACATACACAGGAGCTTCAGATGTTACAGCTAGAAGTTAGAACAAGCTTGGATGTTTTTCAGCAAGTTTAAGAGTTAAACTGTGTGGTACAGTCTATGGATTAGCACTCAGCAAAAAAGCATTAACCTACTGATACATAACTGATATGATCCTCTAGATAATTACGCTGAGTGAACAAAGCTAGTATCAAAGTGTCACATGTACAATTTTATTAATAAAGCATTTTGACATGACAAAATTTTAGAAAGGAAGAACAGATTAGCAGTTGCCAGGAATATGTGATGGAAAAGGAGGGTTCAGATGGTAGTAGGTACACTGATAAAAGAGAAACATGAGGGACCTGGTAGTGTTGGGACCATTCAGCACGCTGACTGTGGTCCATATGCAAACCTACACAAGTGGTAAAATCGTATATAACGAATACACATACAAGTACATACCCAGAAAACTGGGGAAAACTAAATAAATTTGGCCCACAGTATCAAAGTCAACACATGGCAATGATATGAATTCATTTTGCAAAATTTTAGTATTTGGAGAAATTGGGCAAATGTGTAAGGGACTTGCCTGTTTTGTTCTTTAACTGTATTTGAATCTACAATTAGGTTGATTTTAAAAATTAAAAAGAACATAAAAGAGTAGTGGATAAGGTTCTGAGATTTAACCAAGAAGTGGCTATATGAGAGTCTAGAGTAACTCACTCCAGACTGGCGAGATGGTTAAATATACAAGTCCATGGCTCCCAAACCCTGTTCAGCTCTGTTTCTCTCACCATGACAGCCCTCAAGTTACAGGTACAGTAGTTTATGCAACTGAAGGCATATATCAATTTTTCATGAATTTGCTAGCTCTGGAATGTCTACCATATACACATTCTACCTGTCTATGCCTGAAAAGAAATATCATGCAACAAAAGCTTTCTTTTCATTAAAGCACAGAAGGCAACCTGGGGTATGTCTGTAAGGAGGCAGAACATGGAACTGCAAAGATTCTACAGTATTTCTCTTCTAGGATTTGAGCTTGACCCTCATCTATCTCTGCTCCTGGAACTCTTACCAGTGAACTAGAAACCACATCTGATCCCTACCTACACTACTTGCTGAGAAGCTACAAAGGAGTTAGATGTAGCAGAGGACAAGGAAAAACTACTGTGTAATAACAGGCTATAAAAATAAATAAAAGAACAATGTGTAAGGGGAAAAAATAGTTCAAAGAGCCACAATTAAGGCATTAAAAATGTGAAAAAGGAGAAGAGATAAAAATCTACCTATTAAACATACACACACAAAGACACAAAATGTAACCATCAAATCAACTTAATTTCAATTTCATACCATTATCCTAATTCTAAAAACAAGATGGGAAAAGTTATGCAAAAACAAAAAATAAAGTAATTACCAAGCCTGTCAGAAAGATTCTTCTCCAGCTTCTCCCATGATGATGTCTGGGACCCTAGGGTTGCTTGCAAATTTTCTATTTGTCTAAGCAATGGTCTTGTTGTTGAGGAAACACTTTGACTCAGTTCTTGATTTCGATTCTCTGCTTCCTGGAGTCTCTAAATCAACAAACTCTTAAATCATCACCATGGATAGCAACAAAATTTCTAAAACTGCTAGCAAACCTAAACTTTATCAGAGATTTCTGGAAAAATTTATTATTTCAAGACAAAATTACTTAAAAATCGATTTGAAGAAATAAAAAAAATAAGAAAATTACTTGTTTTTTATGAAATTTTTTTATTCAATTCTTCAAGTCTAAAAAGTTGCACAGAGTATCTAAATAAGTGCTTCTTAATTAACAAAGTAGTTCTAAGATAATCTATGGTTCTCTGAAGGTGAAAAGAATTCATTCATCCGAACGTCTCAGGAGATACCTTCTTGTCCAAAAAAGTTTTACACTGTTTTTTGTTTTTGAGACAGAGTCTTGCTATGTAGTTCAAGCTGGCCTTGAACTCACTATGTAGCCCAAGCAGGCCTCAAACTCGCTGAGATCCTCCTGCCTCAACCTCCCGAGTGCTGGAAATACAGGCATGTGCTACCACACCTGGCTCCAAATATTTTTAAGTATGTATAAAAAAAGAAAGATCGATATAATTTATATTTCTTCTCTCTTTTCCTATGCATGTTCACTAACTAAAATAGAGTACTGGCACAGAAATGAGGCACTGATTATCTGCCTTACAGTAATCTAAGACTGATAATCACTAATACACCAGCTATTACAAATCAAAAAACAATACTGAAAGCTCAGTGATAGAGCATGCATAATGCCCTAGACTTAAACCCCAGCACCAGTAAACAAAACACAATCACTAAATATACATGAACTTATCATGATAAAATTGTTTCTTTTCAAATAAAATTAAAGATTTTCCTGTATATATTCTTAAAGTGTTCACTGTGGTTCACATAAGCCACAAAAATACAGCAACTGGCAAGTATGTAAGTTATCCCAGCGAGTCATTTTTGTATTTCTAGGAAAACATACTTTTTGAATTTGTGTTTAGGGAAACTGTGGCAATACCTGCTGAAGTTCACTGATCTCATGGCGTAAATAATCCTCTTTTCTGGCAGCGGCTTGTTCTGTACGTTGCAGGGCTAGTCTAAGGTCCCCCACCTGGAGGAAAAACAATACACTATCACAATGTGAAAGTATTATGGATAACTCCTTATAACTACACAATTTGTGTTGTGTTGACCTGGTGTTTATGTATAACGTGAAATATGACCCAACAAGTTTTTATATACAATTATCATATATTCCACCTATCAAGCAATTCCAAAACAACACAGATACTCATTATCTACTTTTAAAAGTGCTCCTAGTCAAGGAAAAGATATAAAGGTGTAAAGGCACAGCCCTAACATACAGTGTTGAATAGATAATACACTCATAAATGTTTTATTACATAAAGCAGAATGTGACAGGAACTAGCTGAGCTATAAAAACTAGGTGCTATAACTCAGCATAGCAAGGTTACAGAGGGTTTAATCCCTAGCATCACCAAACAAACAAATGATCAAAACAACCAATGATACTCAAAACCTGGTGCTAGCAGGGCACAGTGCTGTGTGCTGCTAGTTGAACCTTCTCCTGAGGCTGAGATGGCACTGCTTCTACCCAGGAGTCTGCGGCCAGCCTGGGCAATACAGTGAGACCCTGTCACAACAACGATGACAATAAAACAACTAAATGCTATACTCATACACAGCTGCACACATTTAAATTGCCACAGAGTTCCTGGAAAAAATATCGGAACATGGTAGAAGAAGTAACCAAATTGTTTATGTCCTTTTGCCTGGTCAAACTATTTCTAAAATTTACTCCACAGGAGCAGATATGTAAGTGCACAGAGACAGATGTGATCTACAGTGTCACCTAGGCTACCACCAAAAAAAAAAGAAAAAAACTTGGAAATATTCTAAATATCCATCAATAGTAATTTATATCTATGAATACTGATACATGAATATAGACATCAAAAATTATGATGGATGTATAAAACATGCAAAATGCTCATGATTTAATCTTAAATAGGAAATGTGTAAGATATATCTAGGATATCGATTACACAAAAATTTACATGGAGATATACCTCTATAAAATTACAAAAGGTAATATACAAAATTAACAGTACATGTAAAACAGTGATTTTTATGAATGGTAGGCCCATATACTTTCTACCTGTCATTTTTAAATTTTCCCTTATTTTTAATTTAAAATATTAGTACCTCATGTATTCCCATAATAGGGTAGCAGAACAACAGGGATACAATGACCATAACATGAGTTATAACAGTAAAAATATAAGCAGTAATCCAAACACTCTACATAAGAAATCGCTAAAAATACTTCACATAAATTTATAACACTACAAAAAAAAAATATTTTTAAAGACCTAGAGATGGTGGTACACACTTGTAATTCCAGCCCTCAGGCTGAGACAGGAGGATTGCCATGATTTCAAACCCAGCATGGGCTACATAGTGAGTTCAAGGCCAATCTGGACTACAGAGCAAGACCCTGTATCAAAACAAAAAGTTTTATCCTATAGCAATATGATCTATGATTACATGACTATGAGGGAATTTTACAATGTAAATAAAACAAGTTGTAAAATAGTGTAAACAATAAATTATATTTTACGTAAGGATGGAAAACACAAATAAATGTGTACAAGTTAATGTGTGTATGTGTATATATATATATATTAATGTACAGCTATCCATATTTTCTTGCATTTACAAGTAAAAACACTGAAAATATAAAAAGAAAAGTAGTAAAAGAGTTCCACATAGGCAAAGAGAAGAATGGGAAAGGGCTAAGTTAGAAGCAAATGTTGTCTGAATGTATTTTGTTATATTGCTCTTTGGAATCATGTAAATGTTTTATGTATCCAAAGTGTAAAATTAAATTAAAAGTACATTGATGCCGATGAGAAAATAGTCCTTTTCAAGAAACAGTGCTGAGAAAACAAGACATCCACATATGAAAACCTAATGTAGCCGGGTGTGGTGGTGCATGCCTTTAATCCCAGTACTCGGGAGGCTGAGGCAGGAGGAGTGTTGGGAGTTCAAGGACAGCTTGGGCTACAACGTGAGCAAGGCCAGCCTGAACTACATCGTACGACCCTGCTTTGAAAAAGGTAGGGCCCAGAATTTGGCTCAGTGGCTTAAGCGCCTGCCTGGTAGGTGCAAGGTTGTAAGTTCGATCCCTGGTACAAAAACAAAACAAAACAAA
>RJWM01029065.1:0-11544 GCA_004363535.1 Dasyprocta punctata | reverse complement strand
CTATGGAAAGGGAGAATATTTAGCAATTTTGTATCTGATAAAGATCTAGTATACAGAACATAAGACAAATATTTCAATTAAATACGGGCAAAGGAATTGGATAACTGAATAAATTTTACTAAGAAGATACATATAATGATCAACTGGCATATGCAAAGATGCTCATCATCACTGATCATTAAAGAAATGCAAATCAATACCACACTCATATACCACTTCATACCTACTAAAAGGGATATAATAAAAACTAAACTACAAAATTGAGGGCCAGGGATTTGGCTTAACAGCACAAGCGCCTGCTTGGCAAGCGCAAGGTGGTGAGTTCGATCCCCGGTACCAAAAAAAAAAATACACAATTGCAAATACTGGCAAGAATGTGAGATACTGCAGCCCTCAACCTATTACTAGTGAGAATGTAAAATGATGCAGCCACTATAGAAAATGTGGCAGTTCCTCAAAAAGTTAAATATAGAATCACCATGTGACTCAAAGGTATGTCAAATAGAAATTAAAGTATATGTCCCTACAGCAGGGCACGGTGGCACACACCTGAAATCCAAGCACTCAGGAGGCTGAGGCAGGAGGATCCCCATGGGTTTGAGGCCAGTCTGGACTACACAATGGGTTCAAGGCTAACCTGAGCTACATCGCAAGACTCTGTCTCAAAAAAAAAAAATAAATAAAATAAAATAAAGTGTATGTTCCTACAAAAATTTGTACATATTTATAGCACATTAGTCATAATAACCAAAAAGCATAAATAAGTCGTATGCCTACCAACTAATGATTTTATAAAACAAAGCCTACAAACTTTTGTTTTTCATCTTTCATCTGAGAGCCATGGACTGCCACAGATTTTATTAACAAAGGAGTTAAATGTATTCTCTTGAAATTACATGCAATAAATTTTTAAATTTTTTTTGAAACAAGGTCTCACTATTTAGTTTAAGCAGACCTTGAACTCACGAGAATCATTCTGTCTCAGCCTCCTGAGACAGAATGATGGAAATCTAACACTCATACCACTACATAATGTTCAATTCACACTAGCTAAAAAACATAAGTAAATATACCAAAGGCGCACACCACTGTTCCTGGCGACATGTAATAATTTACACTTATGTGCATCTCTCTGGAAATGGGATATCTATAGGTTTCACTTTTGGGGAGGGTAGTAGTCCTAGATATTGAATTCAGGGACTTGTATATAGTGAGCAAGCACTCTACCACTGAGCTACAACCCTGCACCAGTAAAATTATTAAATAAGTCTAAATTCACAAAAAAAAACTGGCATCACTTAACAATAGTTTTAAAAAACACTTAGAACTACTTTTGCATAATACATTTTGAAAAATGCCCAATGAGATTATGATGGAAATCTAATACTCATACCACTACATAATGTTCAATTCACACTAGCTAAAAAACATAAGTAAATATACCAAAGACTATTTTTATTTATTATCCTCTTCTTACTTGAATTGCTAATGTTTCTTGCTGCAGACGGGCTTCTTCTTGGGCCTTCTCTAGTGCTGCAGAAAGTTCTTCTTTAGCTTTCATTTCACGACTCAGAGCTGCTTCCTGTGCCTCACTATCCTTTGCAGCATTGGCTTTGTGAAGATCAGTAAGTTCTCTTAAAAAATTAGATTGATAGTTTTTATTTAATATACAGTTAACTACATGCCCAGGTTAATGAAGTTTCCATGTTCCACAGAATCTATCACATAACAAACACTGGTTATCATTAAGGACCCTCTTTCTATCTAACTTGTCCTGACTAGTAATAAGCTCATAAAGAGACCAATTTACAAACGTTGCTAGACATTAGATACTAGAAAAAACATTTCTCCAAAATCGTCACTGATAACTGATTTAAATTGCGTTGCATGTATGTTTATTTTCTTACTTGTATGCACTATCCAGGGCAGCCTGAATACTTCGGTTCTTTTCTTCAAGTTCATCCATGTCTACTTGAAGTCGACTAAGATCTTTCTCTTGGCGTTCTACCACAGAATTTAGTTTTTTAATATTTTCTCTATGTTGTTTCTCAACCTCTTCTTTGCCATCAAGGACCTGTTATAAAAACGACAAAAATATTTTTAATAAATTACACAATAGCAAATAGTCAAGTGTTCCAGGAATCTTAATTGTAACAATAATGGAAGAAAAATCTTGACCTACTAAATCACTGAAAAAACTCTTCTCACATGATACATTCCTACATCACATGAAATTATTTCAAATGTTTCATAAGCTAGTCAAAAGTTTAAACAGGAAGTAAATTTATATACAGAGAATAATGATTGCTATTCACCTGTTTTAAATGCTGTAACTCCTCTTCTAGTTCTTTAGCTTTTTTGTTCAATTTTGCAATAATATTTTCATTGTCTTTGTCTTTCGTTCTCAATTTCTTAATGATGTTAGAGTTATGCAGCTGCTGCTTTGAAAGTTTTTCACCTGGTGATGGTAAGAAAGGGTAAATCCAAACGATAATGATTTCTTTAGAATGTGAATATAATATTTTATTTAACCAGTGATATAAAATGGGAATTTTTCAGAAATCAGTTTGTAAGCTCAATGTTAAAACTGATTGGGACAGGAAACATCAATGAATGCTGAAATTATTGCATGGAAGGATACTGGGGAAAAGGATACTGAAGCACTGTTAAGAAGCACTCCCACATCTTACGAATTAACAAGTGAAAAGCATACTTCTACAATGAGAAACTTGACAGTTATTACTTTAACCAAGCACTGTGGTACCACCCGACATTATGTGGCACTGATGTGATGTAGCAGTGAATTCACAATACTAACCATAACATTTCTTACCAAAACTTTGATTTGAATCATGATGAAAACTGACAAATTTCTGAACATGCGACACTCCATAGGACAACTGCCCTGGACACTACATATGGTCTCCAATTAATGAAAAAGAAAGAACTATCTGAGGTTTCTGGAAAATTAAAAGGTCGTAACAGCCAATAATGGGCAACCTTTAATTAGATCTTGAAGCACGATAAATGGCCAAATATAAGAGATATTTTCTGAGATAAGTGATGAAATACAGATATGGATTATACTTCTGAATTAATTCTGATGTTCTTAGGTATTGTTATGGTGGTGTATTTGTGATGGAAGATACAGAAATGCAACACTAAGGTGCCTTTAACTAAAACATTATTTGCAACTATTAACTACTATTCTTTTGGTTTTTTTTGTTTTTGTTTTTTTTGCGGCACCAGGGATCGAACTCACAGCCTCACGCCTGCCAGACAGGTGCTTACTGAGCCAAACTCCCGGCCCTAGTTTTTCGAGGCAGGGTCGCACTACTTAGCTCAGGCCAGCCTTGCGCTAGTATTGTAGCCCAAGCAGGCCTGAACTCACAAAGCTCCTCACAAGGCTCCTCCTACCTCAGCCTCCCAAGTGCTGGGATTAAAGGCCTGCGCCACCACGCCCAGCTTAATTACTATTCTTCAAGTGAAAAACTTAAAGAAAATCACTTGACGACCTTATTCAAAAAACCAGGGCCGGGAGTTTGGCTCAGTGACTTAACTGCCTGTCTATACAGGTGCGAGGTTGTGAGTTCAATTCCAAAAAACTCCTTTCCTAGGATACTGCATAAAGAAATTCAATTATTCATTTGGAATAATGTATGTAGGATGGATCCTTTTTTTTTTTTTTTTTTTTTTTGGATCTTTAATTTCTACAACCTTGTTAACTATAAATCTTTTCAGAAATAAAAGAGCTTGCTAATTTAAAACTTAAAACATAAATACAACGAAAAAGTCATTATCAAACACCAAAACCATACCATCTGGTGCTCAACATAGGGATTTAGAAACTATGTAAACCTCAGAATTAAGACTTTTGGATACCTTTGTTTAAACCATGAGCTCTTTTAAGACTTGTTACAAGCTTTCATATGGTTGTCTAATTTTTAAAGAGTTATTTTATAAACTTTTTCCAGGCACAGTGGCACATGTCTTTAATTCCAGTACAGTACCCTGGAAGGCTAAGATAGGAGGACTGCAAGTTGAACACAGCCTGTTTAATTCAGCAACTTAGCCCTCTCAAAAACAAAAATCTACACGCATATTCTTCTTTCCCAATACTATTTTTTTTTGCCCCAATACAACTTATTCATCATTCTTTCATAAATTGTCACCTATAATTTCTGCGGTTTCAAACCTTCCTTGCCACATTTCTGTGTATGTATATTTACAAAACTAACAAACAAGTAACGTTTTGAAATGGGTTCTTGCTATGTTGCCCAGGTAGTTCTCAAACTCATGGGCTTAAGCAATCCTCCCATCTCAGCATCCTAAATACTAGCTGGAACTAAAACTGTGTTACCATGCCCAGCTCAATGTTTTTATCCAGAAACACCTGCTTGCCATGTGTCAAATATTTCTTCTGCTTTTAAAATATTTTTCAAAATCTACAGAATACTCACCCTCTTCCATTAATCCTCGAATCTGTTCATCTTTCTCTTTCAAAAGATCTGCAGTTTCACTACTATTTAATCTAATGGCAAGTTCTTCTTTTATAGTTTTGATTTCCTAATTTAAAAAAAAATCTGTGAATACTATAAAAAATTACTTTCATCCTAGCATATTTTTCTATTATTTTTTCCTATCTAAAAAATTCATCCATAATCACATTCTCATAATGAGTTTTGCTCAGTCAACCTACTAGCTTGGTTAAGACTAATAAAACAGCTTTCAATATGATACACAAAACCTAAATTAAGATAAATAAGCAGGTTTTAATATAGAAATACAAACAAAGTAAGTTAACTTTCAATGCCCATCTTCACTATCTCTACACATATTCTACAAGTTAAGCATTACATTGAGAACAAAAGCACAGCAGGGAAAGAAAAAAGTTGATTAAGTAGTCTCAAGTTAGTAGTGTCTAAAATAAGCTAGCTTAATTAATGCTTAATCAAATCACCCAAGTAGATGAAAGTGCATGTTTTCTTGTCCACAGGCATATACAGAAAAATTATACATTAATACTGACATTGGTGAAGAAGGGTGAAAGTAACAAGTAAATTAACTGAGGAAGGACGAATGCAGAGACAATGTCATTAGTAATAGGCTCAAGTACTACTTACTAACTCTAGTTATTACCAAGTTCTCAAATAAACCACTACTGCAAATTAGAAACATTAATAGTGACTCCCTACCAGGGGTAACTGCTTCAAGGGGATATTCAGCAACCCATGGCAACTGGCTCAAGGGAGAGTGCTACTAGAATGGCAAGGACAGGGGCTAAGAAGGTTGCTAATCCACAGAACAGCTCCCCACAACACAGAATTATCCAGCCCAAAATGTCAATAGCATTGAGGGTGAAAATTCTGCAATCAAATAAGTCAACATTATTCCTCCCAAAAGACAATATTAACCACTAGAATTTATATTTTAAAATTATGAAAATAAAAGTACTTCAGGGATTTAGCTCAGTGGCTTAAGTGCCTGCCTGACAGATGTAAGGTTGTGAGTTCAATCCCTGGTACCAAAAGAAAAAGAAAAAAAAGTATGTATGTTTGAGGTGGTTGGAAAATAAATAATTTTTAAAAATGTATACAGTTCTGTTGAGATTTAAGTGCTGTTTATTTTATTTATTTATTGTTTTTTTGCAGCACCGATCAAACTCACAACCTCACACCTGCCAGACAGGTGTTTAAGCCACTGGGCCAAACTCCCGGCCCTGGTTTTTTGAGGCAGGGTCGCACTATGTAGCTCAGGCCAGACTTGCGCTCACGTTGCAGCCCAAGCCAGCCTTGAACTCACAATGCTTCTCCTACCTCAGCCTCCCGAGTGCTGGGATTAAAGGCGTGTGCCACCATGCCTGGCAGTGCTGTTTATTTTAATGGAACTATCATCCACAAAAATTATTCTAGTGATCTTTGCTATGTATCTTGTAAGGATTTGTATATAAATTACGCAAAGTAACATCAGCTTAGTTCTTTTAAATATCAAAATCTTGGGTTGGGGATGTAGCTCAATGGCACAGCACCTGCCTGGCAAGTGTGAGGTCATGAGTTTGATCCCTGGTACTAAAAAACAAAAACAAAAACAAAAACAAAACAAAACAAAACAAAAAAAACTTTACATTTAAGTGTATCAAAAATCTACAATTTATTTGTTAATATGCTATTTCCTCTTAATCTTATTTTCAGTACAAAATATGAGTGCATTCACAATCTCTTTAGAGTTTAAATACAATTATTTTAAATTGATATTACCTTTTTAGCAGCATCTCTCTCTTTGCAGGCTAGCTGAACTTTCTTTTCTGCTTCCGCAATTCTTTGGGTGAACTCATCTTTCAAGGATGAGATGCTACTGCTTTCTTCTTTCACTCTGAACATTTCACTAAATTTAAAATATTTGAGAATGAAGATTGTTTACATACTTGAAAGGCAACAAGATGAGTTCAGTTCTTCAACATATACCTCATTAAAATAGACTGGTTTTCTTCTATTAACTTTTAAGAGAAAAATTACCATTAAATTTATTTTAAAATAGGTCAAATAATGAATTAGAAAATGTCACCTATTTGATGTGTAAAACCAAGAAACAAAATGTTTAATTTTGAATCTTATATCACAGTTCCCTAATTACTTCCTTAAAGCAAACCAATACTCAGTATTTTAACTATGTTACAGTTTCTTTTAAAGACATGTTCATTTATTTTATTTTACTTTATTTTTGGGTACCAGAAATCAAACTCACGACCTTGTGCTTGCCAGGCATGCGCTGTGCCACTGAGCTATACCCTTGGCCCCTAAAGACGTGTTTTAAATTTCTAGTATTAAATGATTATTAATAATACGGGAAGTTGTAGTTGATGCAAAACATCGCTCTTCAGTGCCAAAGGTAATATGGTAAAGATAACTTCAGGAGAAAAGTAATCTTAAAATAAGGTTACTCAATGAAAAGCTATTCAATTTTCAGTAATTATAAAAGTAAAATTATAAAACATGTTAATAACATCCTTAAGTAACTACGAAGGATTACATGCCTTCACATAAGGTAAAACATTTATCACTATTATAGTATACTCACTCTTTTAGGTTATCATAAGCTTCTTCCAAAAGTGCTTTTTCTTTACTGAGAGTTAGTAACTGAGCCTCCCTTTTTTCTAGTTTCTCATTCAGAAACTCAACTGTCTGGACAAAGAGAGTACATCAAAGTCAAAACATGTACCTTTTCAAAAAATCATTTGTACATGCAGGTGGTAAGCTGTAAAGGTATCCCAATCATTATACTAAAAATAACATGATCTCTTAAAAACAATATTGGGAACACAGTGGATACAGAACAAGAACTAACACAGCTGGTAAGAGAAATCAAATTGGAACAAACATTAGCAGGTGGGAGTAAAAATGCACCACTTTGAAAAACAGTTAAACAATATCTAATTGTGTCCTTTGAAGTAGGAAAGGCCACTTCTAGGTAAACCTTAGAGGAGAAAACTACAGGTAAATACACTACATGTATAAGAACATTTGTAGCAGCTTGTCTGTTAACAGCAAAACTCTGGGATAATCTTTATATCCAACAAAAGAGGAAAGTAGATAGAGGTAATCAAAAAAGGTCAAAGAGGAGGTCAAAGAGTATCTGTTTTCTACATTATCCTTTAACCTAAACATGTAATTTTTTAATGTGATACACTATATTTTAAAAAAAGAAAATTAATTTTGGAATTTCCAGACTATATCAATTAAGTCAAAACAAAAAGCAATTCTTAGAACATTATTCCTTAGCTCCTGCAGAAGCAATGATAAATTTGTATGTGGGAAGAATGGGCACCTTCTGGACTCAAAAAAATTTTTCATCTGAGTTAAATGTAAGCTAACTGAAAAATCTCTTAAGTAAACTTAAAATATTCAAAAATATTTTATTGACAGTCACTAGTGTTGGCTTCTAGGAATTCAAATCACTAATATATTTTATGGTACTTTGCAGCTACTAATTGGAGTAATATTGCATGATGTTTTGTTTCTGTATTAATATTGAACTTAGGTAACAATCTGGTCCTTTTAAAAATTATTAGACAATTCAAAACATGGCATTTCAAGATACCCTATCTCTCACAAGTTTATTCAAGATATCAGTATATATACATAAAATAGTTAAGATACTTATACAGCTAGTTTCTCTTACTTCACTGAAAAGACTTGTGCTAATATTGTTTAGACAATATTTTATGACCATATCTTGTACTCTGAGTAACTACTATGAGGAAAACAATACACAATGTATTAATTATTACTTTCCTATTAGCTGATTTGAAACTTGTATTTTATTTCTACTTTTCTTCTTTTTTAAAAAAAAAGTCAGATTCAACTCATTTACTATATCTAAAAATCGCAGGAAAAACCAAAATTGTAATTTAGAATTAAAGGTTTTACACCACTTTCCTCTAGGATGTTATTAGGTAGAAGCAATCTGTCACACCTAAGTATAATGATGTCTTTGTTCCTTGGACATTTCCCTTTCTCATGCATGTAGGACAGTTATCAACAGGACATATTAAAATTTTATGTACACGTACCAACTCCCCACAAGGAATGTCAACATTATGTACCACACACATGTACTAATAAAACAAAAAAATAAAATAAAGATCTGCAGAGGTAAAAAAAATAAGAAACTAAAACATTACAAGAAGTACATTTCCTATATAACAGTGAATATTAGAATAGAAGGAAAGTATCAATAATTAAAGTCTAAATAAAAGACTAAATTTATAATTTGGTACAACTTATGTGATCATGTAAAAGCTTGTCATATAATAAAAACCACAATATTTAGGTTCCTTTTAGTATGTGTATCTGCAAAAGTGCTGAAAAAACAGTGTAACATAAGAAAATAGTCCTTGAAATGAGCACAGCAAAAGAGAATTTTAAGGTGATAAAGATTCAATAAACTGGGCAGGGTGGTACAAGCCTATAATCCCAAGACAGTACTTTGGAGGTTGAGATAGGAGGATCACACGTGAAGGCCAGCCTGCGATATACAGAGTTCAAGGCCAGCCTAGACTACATAGTGAGTCTCTGGGGGGCAGGTGAGGGACAGACTGAATAATAAAGATGTAAAATGTAAACTTATGTACTTCATTATACTAGAATATCAACCTATTCTACCATTGCTGCCTTGGAAATTTTTCAAATAATTTAATCAGTAATTCTTTAAAGGTCCTTAAACCTCCATTAAAATGGCAAAATACCTAACTTTTTAAACTAGTACAAATCATTACACAACAATGAAAACATTTCTAAGTGTTTTAAATTTCATCTCTGAAACACACAAGCCTTCTATATTCTACAATTACCTTACAAACATCTTCCTTCTCACAAAGTGCTTCTGGTGGACTTTCTGCAGCTTCGCACTGCTCTACCACCTTGTCCAAGACAGCATGTCCTTCACTCATAGGTGTAGAAGAAACCAACGTATCTGGCTGCTCACAGTTAACAGGAGTGGCACTTCGCCCACTTTCTTCCATTTCTGCTTCCTCAGCGGGTATATTTAATGTTTTATTTACTTCTTCTTCAGGTTTTCCTTCAATAGATTCAACAATTTTAGTCTTTGGGGTTGAAGGATTAACTATCATGGGCACTAAAGCATATCCCTTGCCTGGCAATTCATCATCTGAATTGATTTCGCTTACACTCCGGCTATCTAACGACTGTACGCTAAATGAGTCTATTCTTTCAAAAGCATCAGATGAACAGCAGCTTTCATTTAGTTTCTGGAAATCATCTAAACGATTATAATCTGGACAAGCAGACGCAGAGAGAAGCTGGAAAGATGTCTGCATCAGGTGAAGACTTGATTTTGCATCTGTAGTCTCTTGCCTTGAACTCGCTGAGCTCTCACTTATAACACTCTCATGATCTAAAACTTCGATATCACTGGTAGTAGAAGTACCTGATGAGAAGGTACTAACAGGAGGAGAAGGAGTATTGCTCTGTCTGTCTTCATGCTTTTGTTCCTTAGGTTCCAAAGCCACGTCCTTGGTTTCTGCTGTGAGAGACTCTGTAGAAACAGGAGATGCAGTTTCTATAGCTGTCTTTACATTAGTTACGCTTTCAGATACTTTCAAATGTACAGCTGGCACCTTCGTATCAGGTTCTTTATTAACAGTTTCTTCATGCTGGCCTTCGGTTTTAGGTGATGGAGTAGCTACTGCCAGACTTTGCTCTGATACACACAAAGAAGAGTCCCTCACTTTTGTTTCAGTTGTTTCAGTAGTTTTTGACTGTACAGTGTGTGAAGACTCAGATAAGGTGCTTTTCACTTCTTCTTCTGGTCGTTGTGATTTAGCTGGAGGCTTTGAAACCACTGGACTCTTCTGAATGGTCTGGACATCAGTGGGAGAGAGAAAGGCACTGAAGAAATTTTCAGATTCATCTACTACAGTCCTCCGAACTGGCCTTGTAATTGCTTTGGGAGAGGTTGTTGGTGGACTCTGAGGCTCAGTGTTTGATTTTAACCCCCAGGTTGAAGTATCCCATCCTCCACTGACGGGGGAACTTATTCCTTTGACAAAAAATATTCAAATATATTTACATGAGATTATTTCAATCATTATAAATATAAATGTGAATTTACATATCTATTAAATACAACCTAAAATCTGACTTAAACTCCTTGATTACAAGCCAGGTGTTGTGGCACATGCCTATAATCCCAGCACTAAGGGGTCTAAGCAGGATAGCTGCAAGTCTGAGGCCAGCCTGGGTGATGTAGTAATTTAAGGCCAGCCTGAACTACATAGCAAGACTCTTATCTCAAAAACAAAAACAAAAACAAAAACAAAAACTACCTGCTTAGGCCATCATTAATTAGTGCCTAGGTTAACTCTGGGCCTTAAAGAATAAAACTGGTGTGCACCTGTCTGAGAGGAACTAGTGGTACAGGTAAAAGATCAGACCTGGCCTGCAGTAGTAGAAGCAAATATGTTACTCCCTCCCACAACAAATTATGGAAGTAATGGTATATGACTTATAACACATGATAACTCCAAGATACAAATGATTCATCTCACAGAAAACAGGCAGTATCCTTACTTGCAGGTCATGTGCAGTAATAGCAAAATTACCTATTTAGTTTTAATATTATTTTTACTCTTGTAATATCAGTAATAAAGCATAGTTACAAGGAAAACAAACAGCAACACTCAAAAACTGAATCCAAGATACTGGGGACGAATGAAGGCACTTTTCAAAGATCTAATAAAACTGATAGGAACAGGTAGTTCTAGCGAACAAATTCATTTTCATCCACTTCAGTGTGCACCCATTTTCCAAGTCCCACTCCCCAAACCTACTCCACAAGTTTTGTTCTCTTAGAATTTGTTCCTAACTTCCAAGTTACGTGCCACCAATTTTCATTGTAATTTTGGAAATGTGCAATTTTTAGAGTTACTGCTTTTTCATATAAAAAGTAGTTGACACTACAGAAAAAAATAGGACAAAAATGTACTTGACACTAGGATCTTTTTTTTTTTTTTTTTTTTTTTTTTTT
>RJWM01029064.1:0-24887 GCA_004363535.1 Dasyprocta punctata | reverse complement strand
GGACTCCTGCGCCTGCGCCCTCAGATAGTCGTCCGTATCGGACTCAAAGTGGTAAAAGCTAGGGAAGGAGGAGGCCGGCCCGATGCTTTCGTTGTCCTCATCCTCCCAATCCCAGGCGTGCAGAGACATGCTCCGGCCTGCAGGTCAGGCTGGGAGAAAATAAGGTCTGCGTCATCTCTGTCCCCAGAAGCCAAGCCTTACCTGTTGCAGGAAGACCCTCCCTTCTCTGATCTTGCGCCGGGGCTGCCCAAGGTCTGATCACTGCCAGGTGCACAGTCAGTACTCAGAAACATGTGGAGGAAAAAGAAGGAACCACAGAGAGGCGCAGCTGGCAACATCAGGATGATGAACGAGACCAGCTGCTTCTCTTGCCCCGAATCAAGAGTCAGTCATTGAGCGCTTACACCTGGCCAGACGAGCGCGGCTCTCCAGGAACCACGAGAGGGCAGGGGAGGGTGGAGAATCCTCCTGCCCCGGCTCAGGGAGGTCGGCCACAGTCCGGGGGAGCTGCCCCAAAGCACGCTAGGCGTTTGCCATGTGGCCAAAGACCAAGCAGGCTGGGGGGAGCAGTGCGGATGCCTGGTGAGGTCAAGGGAGGGCGCGACTCCCCCGAGACAGGACATGAACGGGCACTGGGTCCTGTGCCTAGGACACGAGCTCCAGGGCGGTGGAGGCGGAGCCCTGGACTACCGCGGAAAAGGAAGACCGGGTTGGAGGTGGCGACGAGGGTTAAGAAGAGAAGCCAGATTGGGGCGTCCCAAGGCGCCAGGGGTACCTGCGAGCTGGTGCGTGGGGCAGCAGACCGTGGCGTAAGCCGGAGCACCAGCTCCCCGGCGGCCTCCCGGAGACCAGCCTATGCGGTGCGCTCAAGTGCAAAAAGCCACGCCGTTTTGTTTCCCAGTTGCTAGGAGACCGGTAGCACGGGGGCGAGACGGGCGGGGCTCCCCCAGAGGCGGGACTTCCTGCCTCGGCCTAGGCGCACAGAGCTTACCCTGGCAAAGTGCTTGCCCAGCAGGTGCGAAGCGTTCAGTTTGATCCCAAACAAACCGAACCGCCCCCCACACACACACCTGCAACGGTTCAGAAACCCAGCCGCCTTCTCCCGGTCTTTCATCCCGTCAGTCGGTGTTACCCACAGAGCAGGGGAGACAGCTGAGCGGGCTCCTCCCTCTCGTGCTTTCATAAAGGCAAAAGCAGCGACCCCAGCCTCTCTCGTTCGATCTTCTGCTCCTGTTGCCGAGGCCGTGGTACTGGGTATCATCAGGGTTCTGTCTCGTGATCTCGTGCCTTAATTCTGCAGTGAGGAACCGGGCCTAGAGAGGTGGCAGCAATGAACCCAAGACCACACAGCAGTGTCATGTGTGATGGCAAGATGAGGTGAATATTTAAATAACAAAATTATTACAGTTAAAGAGACACTGCCATTAATCCCCTCAAATTATTTCCCCTTTCTTCAAACACACTGACCCCATCGATCTTACCACTTTTTTTTTTTTTTTTTTTTTTTTTGGTACCAGGAATCACTCATGACCTTGCACTTATCGGGATCTTACCACTTTTTGGGAGGTCTAGAAATTCTCTTTCCAGAGTGTGATGAAAAATTCTGTGAATGCTGCTGCCGAACACCATCCAGCCAAAAAGCAGGCTCATAAAACCATGGCAGAGTCCTCGTCCACCTTACCCGCGGTCTGACAGTGACTTCTGGCTCTTCCTCAAAGTCAAAATGACCATGAAAGGGAAATGTTTTCAATCAGTTCAGGACACCAAGGCAGCCAGGACAGCAGAGCTAAAGGCACTCACTAAAGACCGCACACGTGCAGAAGGGCATCCCAGCCCGGGCAGCGGGGACAGGGAAGCTTCAGAAAGGAGGGGACAGAAGCCAAGCCAGGCAGTGAAAGCAAGAGAAGGGGTTCCGGACGTGGGGACCGGGGGATGAGATGGTGCATAGGAAGGCCAGGAGAGGAGCAGGTTCATGGTAATTCAGATGGGATGACGAGGCTGGCCTTAGCACTATGGGCAATGGGGAGCCATGGTGGGTTTTCTGTGGAGGGAGAGGGTCCCCGCTCTGCAGTTTGGTCAACAGAATGGGAGCTGGGGATCCACACACACTGGCGGTTGAGAACATAGGTGTTTTGGGCTGATACACGGCCTACTTTGAGATAAAGAGCAACACTGTGGTAGAGCTAGAGTTTAAGCCAGCGTCACAGGTCTTCCAGGTCATCCAGACCAGGGGACAAGGGCACCCTGTTCCCGAGTAGCACTGCGTGCTGCCTGGGCCTCTCCAGTGCTCCTCCACTTCAATCAGTCTAAATGATGAAGCCTCAAAAATACCCGTGAGGGCAAGGCAGCAAAGGGCAGTGGGCCCGCCGTCGTCAGTCACCCTGTCCACACCAGGAGCTACTATCTGCAAACTGGCAAGTGCTGGAAACTTCCCGGAAGGGAGGGCTGGAAGGAGAAAAAGGCTGCTAAGATACACCAGCTCTCAAAATGCAGGAGCGCCATCCCCCTAGGGACAGAGGCCACTGCCTGCTCCTCCAGTCTCCCCTGCTGACCCAAGGCTGGTTTCCCTCCAGAGGGTCCTGGATGGAGTCGCTGATCACACTGTTACCTGGGGTGGCGGCCAGAGTCTGCCACAGCTCAGTGGGGCAGAGGTCACAGGTCGTAGCAAAGGGCCAATGGCACGCATTGAAAATAAGATTCTGTGGCTTCCCCCGCCCCAGGCCTTCAGAATTATTTCTCCAGGCGGGGGCTTTGGAACTAGTGGTGGATGATGCTTCCCAAAGATGGCCACATCCCCAGATCTCCTCCAACTCTTCTTACAGTGCTACGTCCCCGCTTCTGTCCAGCAGTGGGTCTGGTCCCCTTCCCTTGAGCTGGGGGCAGATCCCAGACTGCCTCGGCCCATAGAGAAAGTGACACTGAGATTTCTGAAGGCTTGTCAAGCAAATTGCTTGTATTTGTCTACCTTTTTTTTTTTTTTTTTTTTTGGGTAGCGGGTGGCGCTCACACAGTCACATGGAAAGACCAAGCCCCTTACCAGTTTCCAGGTTCAGCCACTAGACACAGAAGGGAACAAGACTGCAAGTGTCCCTCAGCCACCATGGCTGATGCTGTGTGGAGAGGAAACAAGTTACCAACCCTCGACCCTCCCCACATTGTGGGTTTATGAGCAGAGCAAATCAATGTTCTCTTAAGTCACTAAGTTTTGGGGTGATTTGTCACACCATAAATAACTGGACCATGATCTGTAATTTGAGATCCACCACCACTGAGCTTCTGTTGCAGGCTGAAGTCTGGAACCACTGTCAGAGAGAGATGGCATCGTGGCCAAGACCTGGGCATCGTGGGCTGGGGTCAGGGGAGAGGTGTGCTGTGACCACAGGTGTGCCTGGCTTTCCCGGCAGGTGGGGGGCTCTTGCCTGGGGACCTCAGCTCTCCTCCCCTGCGTTTTCACTTCTCTTGGGTAGATGCTGAGGAGTATCTTTTGTTCACTCTTCTTTTTCTCTTTGGTTTTTGAGACAAAGTCTCCTTATGTATAGTTCAGGCTGAACTTGAACTTATGATGTAGCCCAGGCTGGCCTCAAACTCAGGGTGATCCTCCCGTCTCAGCCTCCCAAATACTGGGATTATAAGTGTGTACCAGTACATGTGGATTCTGTTTTTGTGTGTGTGGGTGTGGGTGGGGGGGTTCCTACTTTTTGACAAGTTGTAAATTCAATACATAGTCTGAAAACAAAGTCCTTTTTGGGTGGATGTTTTGCACATATTTTCTTCTAATCCCTTGTCTTTTTGTTTTCTAAATAGTGTCTTTTGAAGTGTAAAACTTTTGAATTTTACAGATCTCCCACCTATTAATTTTTTTCCTTTTTGGTCTGTGCATTAGGTACTGTTTTGTATTTAAGAAATCTTCGCCTAATAGCAAGCTCCTTCTAATTTTTAATTAATCAGTCGATTCATTATTTTATTTGCAGAGCTACAGATGAAAACCTAGCTCTACCACTGAGCTACGTCACCAATCAGGCCCTTTTTCAAGAGCCAGAAGTAGAATTTGATGTCTGACCACTGAACAAATCCATTTACCAAGCCTCCTGGAAATCAAAAGCTTATGACACTGAAAATAATTGCTCGATGACATCAACAGACACTTCTGGGGGCTTCGTGGAACAACAGCGCTCTCTGAAAAATAGGTTAACAATCTCAAGAGCTCCTGCAGAGCTCTTACTCCTTGACCCAGTAATAAATATTCAGGATCCTGGGCAACCTGGACTCAGAGCTGGTTTAATGGAAACCGACTGGAAACCCCCTCGCTGCGGGTCTTCAGGGCAGCAGCCCCAGGAGGCTGCGAAGAAGGATTATGGCTGTGTTCAAAGGCTGGGTCACGTGGGCAGAAAGCTGCGCTTTTTCTGTCTGGTTTAATGAGGTACAATTTACATACTGTAAAATCTGCCCTTTGTGTTTCGACAGATGTATACAGTCATGGGCCCCAGCTCTCCGATGAAGATGTAAAGTGTCTTCCGTCACCTCAGTAACTTCTTTCATGGCCTGATGCCTGGAAAAGTCTGGAAATAAATATATCAGAAATATAACATATACTGTGATCTCTTCTTGGAGGCAGGATGATGGATGATTTAAAAAAATTTTTTTTTAAAAACATTTTAGTATTTTTCTGGACTTTGTTAGAAGCGGCTCACACAATACCAAAGTGACTTGAGAAAATAATTTCTTTGCAGGGGCCTCAACTCTTTCCCCATGCAGACCCCCCGCCTCCCAGCTCATACAAAGGAACCCAAGGAGACCGCCGAGTTTGCTCACTTTGAACCTCAAACAAAACCCTTGTGGATTCAAGGGGAATTATTTCAGGGGCTCCTGGTAACAGGGCCGCAGACAGACAGGCCTGACAGTGCACCATTATAAACCATCGCCTCCTAGAGCCACAGGGAACGGAGGCACTGCAACAGTTCCCCGGCCAGACACTGCAAAGCCTTCTTTTCAGTAGCTACTAGTCCGGAAAAGTTACTGTTCAAAGGATTCCTTCTGCAACAGCAGCCACTAGCATGGCGACAGGGTAGAGTTGTGTCCCATCCTTGCCTGGGCTACCAGCTCTCAGCACGGAGGCAAAATAAAGTCAGGTTCCTCAGCAGAGCCAGGACACCCCAGAGCCCCAGTGAACAAAGCCAATGCTGTCCTTCCCCTCCTGGACTGGCTGTTTAGGACAAGGAGACAGAAAACACACAGAAGGAGATGGAGTCTGCTAGAAGGACTGAGTACTGGAGGTCATTAGGGAAGTGAAATTGGAAAACAGGGTTTGAAGGAGATGTTGCTGTGGGGTGAGCAGGAGCAAAGGCCCTGAGGCAGGACCTGGTTAGAAGAGCAGTAGGAGGGTGGTAGGAGAGGGAGTGGTTGTGAGTGGCCATGGAGCCATGGTGAGGACTTTTATCTTTAGGCCAAATGAGAGAAAAATAATTGTGTCCAGAGCAGAGGAGGAAAAGGTCTAACAGAAGCACTAACAGTATCCATCTGGCTGTCAAAAACAGGTGCAGGAGGTCAAGGGCAGTTCCCTGGAGGAGGACCCCATGATGACACAGGTGAGGGATGCCGGGGGCTTGGTCCAGGGTGGTCACAGAGGAGCAGAGAGAAGGAGGCAGCTTCGGAAGATGTTTCGGAGGTGGAGACATGTGGCAGCCCGACAGCTGCGTATGAAGCGCACGCGTCGGGTGAGGTTCAGGGCTTGGCCTAAGCTCGGTGCTGGTGGGAGACAGCAGAACCTGCAAGAGACAGGGCTTAGTGAAGGTCTTTGGGTCACTGGCGTCATGCCTTTGACAGGGACAGTGGGACCCTGCCCTTTCTGCCTTCCCACACATGGAGCGAGTGGCTACTTGGCTCCATCCCAAGCTGCCTGCCACGCTGAGCCACGCAGACCCGCACGCAATGGTGCCAGCCACTCCTGGACTACAGCTTCAAAACTTTTCCCTTACTAGGTCGATGGTCTCGGGTATCTGTCCGGTAACGGAAAGGGAACCTCCGCAGGCCAGGACGGCAGCGGCTTCTCCTAAGGATGGCTGGAGGCATCGAAGACCGAGACGGGGAAGTAGGGAGGGCGGGGTGGAAGTGCAGGCCCTAGAATCTCAGGGTTCCTCTCTGCGGCCCCTTTGGGAAAACAGCTGGGGCGCTCTTCAAGAAGTTCACCACCATGATTCCAGTTATGTGAAGTGTCCGGAATAGGTGACTCTGTAGAGGACGTAGAGGTTATCAGGACTGAGGAGTCGGGGGACCACGGGGACGGGCTAACGACCCAAAGGCTGGCATTGGAGAGGCGAGGAAAAGGTTCGAAACCAAAATTCAAAACTAAGCCATGGCTACTCAAACTATAAGTATACTAAAATATTGACCTGTACACCTTACATGGTTGAAATCTTTTTTTAATGATTGAACTATATGGTATATAAATGATATACACAAAACACATTTTCCTCTTAAAAAACAACAAAGGAAAGCCTTACCCCATCCAAAAGGAGATTTTGCAGTGAAAGCTAAAGGTCTCCCAGCCCTACAAACAACTAAGGAATCAGCTTGCGAATCCATTCTCCCCAGGCACTTCTGTGCATATGTCCTTGTGGAAATTATCAGTCATTACTCCTTGTCATTGTCGTGTATGTGTTAACATTGGACATAGTATGCTATGACTTGCTTTCATCACCTGCCCTTGTTTGGTGATTTGTCCTGACAATTTGACCAAAAGGTTTACCCCAAGTCTACCTCATGGCTTCTGTCTTAGACACATATGCAGCCCAGCCTGCGTAACTTAGCATCAGTTTCTCACAAGTATAAACAATGAGGCAGCGAACATCTGGTGCACATGTGTTTTCCTTTCATTTCGTGTTTTTGAGGGAGGAGGTGACCCTGGGGATTGAATTCAGGGCCTTTGCACTGGCTACTCCCCCATCCCTAGTTTTTATTTTTAATTTGGAGACACAGTCTCACTAAGTCACCCAGATGGCAGTTACTTTTACAATTAAAGAACAAACCAAAAGAATGTACATCCAAGTGATTCGGAGTAAAGACATCCAACTCCTCCCCAGGAGAGGTGCTCCCCGGGCAAAGCATTCAAGAAGGAGCAGGAATTTGCCAAGTGGGCAAAGTGCTGACTCTGGGATAGTGTGGCAGAGGAAACAGATTTGTGTTTTGTTTTGCAAAAGTGACAGATAAAATTTAAGGAAACAGAATTGTATTGCTTTTCAAACGGCAGGGTTTAACACTTAACTCACAGTTGCACACAATGCAAGCGTGTGCCCATCTCACAGACAAAGGTGGCTGAGTCTGCCTCTCCGTGTAACACGGCTGGATAATCAGTCCCTGCATAGGAAAACAGCTGGCTGCTATCACCTCACCTCTTTTGTGCAAAAGAGAAAGAAAATGGGTTAGCCGTCCTCTGAGAAGCAGGATTCTTTGCCTTCTAGAAATGTGTTTGTTTTGTCTGTTTTTTTTTTTTTTTTTTTTTTTTTTTTTTTTTTGCGGCACCAGGGATCGAACTCACAGCCTCGCGCCTGCCAGGCAGGCGCTTAAACTGCTGAGCCAAACTCCTGGCCCTGGTTTTTTGCGGCAGGGTCGCACTATGTAGCTCAGGCCAGCCTTGCGCTCGTGTTGTAGCCCAAGCCGGCCTCGAGCTCACAACACTCCGCCTACCTCAGCCTCCCGAGTGCTGGGTGTTTTGTTTGGTTTTGAGACAGGGTTTCGAGATGCTGTTCGAGCTGGCCTTGAAATCACTTTGTTGCCCAGTTTGGTCTCAAACTCACAGCAATTCCCCTGCCTCAGCCTCCCAAGTGCTGGGATTACAGGCATACGCCACCATACCCGGCCAAGAAATGTGTTCTAAGGCACCAGAGGAAATGTTGGCAAACAGCAACCTGTTAGATTAACCCCAGCCCAGAAAGAAAAGTTACAAAAAAAAAAAAAAAAAAAAAGAAAGAAAAGAAAACATGGAAACAGGCTTTGTAAATGGGGAGGGGAGGAAGGGACTAATGGAGGGGAGGGAGATGGGGGAAAGTCATATCATGTACAGGTACAAATTCTTTATGATGAATGTGATCGTTATGCATATCTAAAGTATACCAATAAAGTCTGATTGAAAAAAGAAAATTAACCCCAGTCTAGGGATGGAACCAGGTCCTACTACCAAGTCGCCATTCTTGGTTGCAAAAGGGGAGACAACCACTTTTCGGGGTGTCCTGTCACTGACTCCTAGCACACGCATACATGCGCAGACAGACAGACAGACACACACACGGCACCTGGAAAGCCGCTTCACACCAGCGCGATGTCCAGACCTGGTCCCCTCCCCTCTCTACGCCTGTCTCCTCCGCTCTAGCTTCTGCCTCATGGGACCTTTTACACATCCGCGGGGGGAAAAGTGGGCTTGGGAAGCTGAATTTAACCGGCGAGAAGGCTTTCCCACACCGACAGGCAGAGGGCAGCGAGGGAGAGCTTGCCGGGCCAACGTGGAGGGCTCTCTGCAGACAGCGGGAGGGGCGGCCCGGCCCTCCCCAGCTTTTAATCGCACCCGCGCGCCCCACGCGCTCTAAGTTTCGGGACAAACTCTGCGAGCCGAGCGAGCGGGACGGAGGCTGGAGCAAGTGCAAAGCCGACCGCCCCGGAGTGGGAGGAGAGGAGCCGACCCCGGGGGTCGCAGGGAGGAAGAATCCCCTAGCTCGGCCTCATCTAAGGCGACCGGGATACACGGACACGCCCTGTGCTCCCCAGCGCGTCTGCGGCTGGACCCGGCCCCAGAGACGCCGCTCCACACCGGGGCCGCCAAGCCCCTCCTCTCGAGCAGCTCCGGGGCCGCCCCTGCAAGCGGCGCCAGGCGCGCCATGGAGCCGGGCATGGAGGGCGCGGCGGGCGACCCGTACCGGCGGCCCGCGCGGCGCACGCAGTGGCTGCTGAGCGCCCTCGCGCACCACTATGGGCTGGACCGCGGCGTGGAGAACGAGATCGTGGTGCTGGCCACCGGCCTGGACCAGTACCTGCAGGAGGTCTTCCACCACCTGGACTGCCGCGGCGCCGGCCGCCTGCCCCGCGCCGACTTCCGTGCGCTCTGCGCCGTGCTGGGACTGCGCGCCGAGGGCGCCGCCGCCGCCGGGGAGGCTGCACGGGATGGCGCCGCGGGAGACGCGAGCGGTGAGGATGTCGCCCCAGACGGGGACGCGAACTCTGGGCTTGTGGCTGCAGACGGGGACACGGACGCCGAGGAGGAGGCGCGCCTGGCGTTGCACGCCGAGCCCCCCGAGCTCACCTTCCGCCAGTTCCACGCGCGCCTCTGCGGCTACTTTGGCACCCGCGCGGGCCCCCGGCTGCCCCGCGGCGCGCTCAGCGAGCACATCGAGACGCAGATCCGCCTGCGCCGCCCGCGCCGCCGCCGCCGCCGCCCTCCCCGCGCGCCCTGCCCCGACGGCGGCCCCGAGGGCAGCAGCGGCCCGGACAGCGAGCGCGTGGCGCGGCTGGAGGAGGAGAACGGCAGCCTGCGCGAGCTGGTGGAGGACCTGCGCGCCGCGCTGCAGAGCAGTGACGCGCGCTGCCTAGCGCTGCAGGTGCGCGCGCGGGGGTCGCAGCGGGGTGGTCTGGTCCGCAGGCTGCTGAGCCCGGACGGGGCAGGGGAGACGGAAGGGGACAGAGTGGGCAACTCTGCCCACTCCACTCTACTTCCTTTCTTCCTGTCCTTATCCTACCCCATTCCACTCCGCTCCAACCCAATCCCCATCCCCAGGTGTCCTCCCCCTCACACTAGGGATCTGAATCTGGGAACACGCTAATGTGCTACACCAGCTCTTTCTCTTTTAATTAAGAAAGAGTTTTGCCAAGTTGCCCAGGCTGGGTTTGAATTTACCATCCTCCTGCCTCAGCCTCCTGAATAGCTGGGATTACAGGTGCGCACCACTGTGCCTCCCCCTTCCCCCACTGTTAGCACCCATTCCCCCCACCAAATCGCCAGTCCCACGTGTACAACCATTCTACACGTCACCGCAGCCAGCAGCCCGACTCCCCAGTCTGGTCTTGATAAGGGGCTCCCGGCCTCATGAGGGGAACAGCTCCTTCTGCAGTCAGCAAATACCGTGAGGCGCCCTCAGGGCCAGGCCTGAAGCCCACGTGGGTCACAGGGTGGCCGTCACTTGCCATCAAGTGCTGGTATGGCCGGTCCTGCTCCCAGCTGTGAGGCATTTCGGGAGCTATGGGCACAGACCTGAGATCAGTCAACAAACACTTCAGCACAGTGCCCAGCCGTGTGCCAGGGGCAGTGCTGGGGGCCAGGAGTCAAAGAAGGAAAGGAACAGCCCCTACCCCAGGGGCCCACCAGGGCAGGAAGAGAGCACTATTATTACAGTACCTCCCCCACTGCTGTAACCTAGTCAACTGCCGGGGTGGGGGTGGGGGGATGTCGCAGACAGGGTGCAGCACCAGCAGGGGGACAGCAAAGTGTGGCTCAGGGCCACGTGTGAAAGGGCACGAGCAGGTGGCGCAGACCGGTCCAGGCCAAGCCAAGGTGGAGGTGGGAAATCACCAGTCATGCGTGGGGTGCAGGCTGAGAAAATGGACCCCGATCATTCATTCTTGGGCATTTACCAGGCACCAACCGGGCCAGGCTGTTCTAGGTTCCGGGACAAAGCAGGAAAGACAGGAGCAGGCAGTGGGGGACACAGACTCCGGCGAGGGCACACGTTGCCAGTTTGAAGTGTGCATCACCCTGCGGGCCTAGGGACAAGGAGCAGGTTGAAGGCTACAGATAGTGGGGGCAGCAGGCCATGAAACCCCGAAGTTTGGGGATCACTGTTATTTTTGTTTTTGGAAACGGGGTCTCGAAATGTGCAGGCGCCGACGTCGAACTCACTCTGTATGTAGTCCAGGCTGCCTTCGAACTACCAGCAATCTTCCTGCCCCAGCCTCCTGAGGGCTGGGGTTACAAGCGTGCCCCACCAGGCCCACCAGAGAATCGCCCCTCTGCAAAGAATAGAACGTGAGCTTCATGACTTAGTTTCCCTCATCCTGCTTCATTCGGGATGTTAAAGGATGAATGGGGCACGGCAGGCCCGTAAGCAGCACGCAGTGAGATGCACGGTCGCCTGGTCACTGCCTCTGGATGGTGGCGGTGGCCGTGGTCGTCCTACATCCCCGCTGCGCAGCTGGGGCGGGGTGCTCATCCCCTGCACTCTGTCCCCGCAGGTCGGACTCTGGAAGAGCCAGGCAGGCGTCCCGGAGGCGGAGGCGGCGGCGCGGGAGCTGCGGCAGGCGCAAGGCGCACTGGCGGCTGCGGAGGCGCGCGCGGGGCGGCTGCGGCGCTGCCAGGCCGAGGTGCGGCGGCGCGCAGAGGAGGCCCGACGGGCGGTGCTGCGCAGCCTAAGCCGCGTGCGCGAGCTGGAGGCCCTGGCGCGGCAGGTGCCCGGCTTGCAGCGCTGGGGGAGGAGGCTGGAGGCGGAGCTGCGGCGCTGCAGGTGAGCGGGGATGCGCCCATCAGCTCTGCTCTCTCGAGCCCTGGCGGTGCGGCCCCTTGCCCGCGTGTCCTCATGTTCTCACACTTGTGCCTGCGTGTTCCTTGCTTTCTTCGTCCACTCTTCCATCTCTTTTCCTTTTTTTTTTTTTTTTTTTGACACGGCCTCACTATGTAGTTTGGGCTAGTCTTGATCTCACTCTGTAACCCAGGCTGGCTTCAAATTTGCAGTGATCCTCCTGCCTCAGCCTCCTGAGTGTTGGGATTACCACGCCTCGCTCGTTTTCCCATTTCTTAAATCCCTGGAGACTCCCTTTCCTGCTCCGTCTGTCTGTCCCTCCCCTGTGCACCAAGTCCTCTTCCATCCACATGTGCACTTCCGTTTGATCCTGATGGTAGCAAAGCGTCTGAGTGCTGCGTGCCTTAGGTGGCTTCTGTCACTTAGTCCTTGGCACTCCTGTGCGGTGGGTACAGCCGGGTGCCCACTCTGAAGATGAGGAAACAGGCTTAGAATGACGCCTTGTGCTTGTTGAGCCAGGGCAGTAAGGCGGGCTTGGGACTGAGGTTCAAATCCCGGCAGGATGCTGACGGGCATGCGCCCTCTGGGTGCCCGTCTGCAGCACAGGAGGCCCCGCCTACCTCTCCAAAGGCAGAGCCGCCGGGCTCCCTGGCGGTGAGCAGCCTGCTCTTCACCAGCACCCTCTCTGGGCCAATGGCCACGCCTGGCACGCGGGGTGTGACTGTGGGCACCGGGACAGATGCGCGGGCGGGGGCTGGCTCAGTGCTGGGTGGCGAGGGGCTCAGCGTGCGCGCTGCAGGCTCGGGCTGCTGGAGCAGGGGCTGAGCTAAAGGCTGAGGCTGGCACGCCACCTGTGGGGTGGGGCGGAGCAGGAAAGGGAAGCGCATGCCGGGAAGTGGGAATAGCATGGGCACAGTCCAGAACGAAAAGGCTGGAGGAATCAAGCTGGAGAGGGCAGAACGGGCCGGGCTGGGGAGCGTGGAAGGTGCCCAAGGACTTCAGTCTTCCCTGGAAGAGCAGGAAGCCTTGGGAAAGTTTTAAGCAAAGGGCGATGGCAGCGACTTGCATTTCTTTCAACAAAGAATCGCCCTGGCTGCAGCTGTGACAGAGGCAATAGGAGGCGAAGAGCGGGAGCCAGCCAGGACGAGCCAGTGAGGGCAGCGGTCACCCCCACTCTGCGTGGAAGGTGATCTGGCTCAGACTAGAGGTGGGGCGGGGAGAAGGGGTGGCTTTGAACCTCTGTCCTCAAGAAGGGACCCCATCCTAGACTTCAGAGGAACTCCCAGCTGGAGACAGAAGTCACAGCCTGGCAGGGGACCTCCACAGAGGCTGACTCTGGCCAGCCTCCTGCCGCTCCAAATGTTTGGATAGTCACTTCCTGTTTGCTTAGCTGATCAGCTAAAGAGCTGGGCTGCTTGGCTTGAGGCCCACCTCTAGCCTTGGAACTTTTCCTGAAAGGAGAAATAAAGGGTCTCTTCTTTCTTTTGCCTTAAAGTCACAATTAGTCCTTCACTGCATGAATGTAAGAGCAGTTACAAATATTGGGGTAGCCCTTCACAGTAAAAAGAGTGGATTTTCTTGTGGTTGTTGATTCATGGTTACAAGATGGCTTTAGCACTTCCAGGCCTTATTATCTGCTGTCCAGGCACAAGGAAGATGGACCACCGGGAATGGGGAAGATTTTTCTCCTATGGAGGCTTTACCTTTGTAGTTCCCAATAGAACTTAAATCTCTTGTGTCACTGGCCTGAGCTGTGTCCCTGGACCTCCTCCATCTGCAAGAGAGCCTGGTCACAGTGACCAGCTCCAAGTGAAACCAGTTCCATGTTAAGGAAGAGGAAGACATGGCCATTGCAGAGACCCTGGAGCAATGGCCAGCACACAAGGAAGTTGAAGACCAGGCAGTGAGCAACTCCTTCTGAAAGCCACCCAGTGAGGGTGTAGATGCTTTTCTGCCCAACTTCCTTTGGCTTGCAGACTGACTTACCCAAAACTGCCACTCTCTGAAGGAAAAGGGGGGAGACAGAATAGCCATGGCATCTATTGAGTGCCAGCTGTGTCCCAGCAGGATGCCTAAGACAAGAGTCACCACCTGCATGCCACCTGGTCCGGACAGGAGAGTACAGTGAAGGAGTCACGAAGGCAGGACTTGCGACTGTCCGAGCTGTGTACCCCAAGGTGGGTCTGGCTGGGGGTTCTCCCAGCCCCCAAAATCAGCAGGATGTGGCACGGGGTGGGGAGGAAAGAGGAGCTGGACTTCTAGACCCGGGCACTCAAGACGTCGCTGCGTGTGGAGCCGGGCTTCCTGTGTACTAGCGCCCCACCCCGCCCCTGCGTGACAGCACGCTGGGGCCGTCCAGGTGTACTGCAGATGTGGCATGGCTGAGCCATCCCTGGGAGGGGTAGATTGAAACCATTTGTGGTGACCCGACTCACAATTTCCCAGCGTCTTGCTCTGCCGCTGCCCAGCCGGCATCGTGTGGCCTCTTAGCCATGGGAGCGGAGTCCCGGGCGGGGGTGGCTCCACTAAAGTCACGAACTCCAAACACGACTGAACTGGGGTGCAGACTCCCCAACTTTCAACCCCTGCCACTTCCCTGCAGTGACATCCCACGGCCACTCTGTTTTTCCGTTTCTACAACTCCTGTTTAGTTCTTTTCCATCCTGCTTAGCCCTTGTGTTATGGGTTCAGTCTAATCCATTATTTCTTTAAATTTTAAACATACTGGTGGGTGCACTGAATCCATGGCTTCCACATCCACGGATTCTACCAACCAAGGATCAAAAAACAAAAAATGTATATATATATATAAAATGAATTGGACTTTGCATCATTATCCCCTGGATGACCCAGAATAGCCACTCATTACAGAGCACTGCTGTTGGGTTGGGTACGACACATACCCTCAAGGTGGCTAGGTTCTAGTAGACGTGACATTTTGTACAAGGAACCCGAGCATCCCCTGGAAGAGGTCTGTCCCCTGCATGTCCAGAGGGACACTTAGTTATCCTACCTAGCGTCTCCTGGGGCTTGCTGTAATTCCCGAGTTCCCTGACGTGTGCTATGCCTGCTGTCTCTGTCCTGATGGTGAGTTCCAGGTATGCTTTGTCATCTTTGTGAGGCCATCGTTAGCAGAGCCATGCCAGGTCTCTGGGGATTTCAACCACCTTCGTTCCCTGTGCAAGCCGGGCACCTCCTCTTCTTGTTTTTGCCCTTGACTCTGTGCTCTTACATGGTTAACCTGCATCCAGCATTTGTGGATGGAAGGGGACCTTCTGATAGCGTTTCTATCCACAATTTGTAATGGATAAGCAATTGAGAAAAAAAAAAAAACGCTGCTTTATTCCTTCAGTAATGTTTTTAAAGTACTTTTTAGGGACCAAGTCCTGTGCCAGATACCTGGGATACAAAAATGGCATAGACAAGTCCGCTGCCCTTGGATGGTCTCAAACAAGCATGTTAGGACACAGATGTGCTGTGTGTAGAGGGGCCACGTAGAAGCCACTACTACCTTCAGGGTGGCAGGAGCCCCAGACCACACAGACATATCCCCTTGAGTCCAACGGTGCCTTTGGCCCCGGAGCTGACCTGGCCCAGCCCCTGTCAGCTAAGTGCACGCAGCTCCTTCGCACAGTTTGCCTGTCCCATGGGGGCCACGTCAGCCCATGTCCTGCTTTCACAGCTGTGCCCCGTCTCACATCACATCATCCGAGTCGGGAAAGAGGCTCCTCCCTCCTGTTCCACAAACAGTCCACGGTGCAACACATTTTTGTCCCCAGTGGACTATATTGATGGCATGAGAAGGGGAATACATTGCAGTAACATAAATAGCCTCAGATGCAGCATCTGACCTCACCATCTGTAAAATGTGATTTAACCCCTGCCAAACCAAGTTGATTCACCAATCCTTCTCCCACCTCAGACCCACCCACTTTCCACCTACCTTCCCTCTGTTTTCTCTTTCTCTTTTTCCTATCATTAGCCAGGTCTTTTAGATGAGTGCCAGAAAGCTTAACTCAAACTGACTTGGGTGAAAAGAAGTTGGTTCTTAAAGCTGGAAAGTCCAGGTATGTCCAGCTTCAGGTCCTGCTTGATCTAGGTTCTCAGTGCTACAGGATATGCTGATCTCTGCTTTGCTGTCAGGCAAGTTCTCACCCCCCAGTCTTCCTTGGGGTGCCAAGCAAACATTTCCAAAGTTCTGAGAGGGGCAGAAAGATCATCTTTTGCCTAAGCCCCCCCACCCAAGTCCTGGAACTGAGCCTCTCTGGGCCAACACATCCAGCCTTGAACCCATCATGTGGCCCCAGGTAGTGTGACGTGCTGATGGGTCACACCTTAGTCACATGTCCACTAAGTGGGACAGCACCAAACCTGCCAAACTGGGGCACTGAGACCCTCCCGGGAGAGGCAAGAGGGGGTCCCTCTGCGCGTGGACAAACAGCACATGCCCGCAAGGGCGGCTCCCCTCCCTTGTCTCCATGTAGCCCACCCATGGCAAGCAAGACCCTGGGTAAGAGCTGGGCATGGTGTCACATGGCTGTGACCCCAGCATTTGGAAGGCTGAGGCAGGAGGATCACAAGTTCAAGGCCAGTCTCGACTATGTTGAAGATCCTCTCTCAAAACACAAACAAGACTCTAGACGGTGAAGACCTGTGGAGGAAAGCTGATTAGACACGCCTTGTCTTGAAGTCAGACTTCCCGGTGGCAGGTGCTTCAGGGGCACGCTGTACCCCAGCTGTGCTGCTCGGATGCTCCCCTGCTTGCTGTCCCTTCCCTTGCAGGGGCCCCCAGGAAGCACGAAGGCCGGGCTGTCCTTTGGCCACCTCCCAGGCCAGGCCACACAGAGAGACCGTGCAGGCGGTCGGTAGAGGGACAAGCGTGCACGTAGATACTGCCCTCTGACTGTCTCGGTGCACGGGAACTGCCGCCCAGGACCTCTGCACAAGGCGGCCACGGTGTGGCCCCGGCGTGGCCCAGCCTGGGCTGCTTCAGTGGCAGCACGGCTCCCGGGAGAGGTCGCCCTGGCTGGGACACCTCCCTGTCTTTAATGTCTTGGCCACCGCGGGCAGAGGAGCAGCTGGGGCTTGGCGGGTGGGCAGCGGGGCCCGGCCTCGGGCAGACCCCGAGCTCAAAGCTTCTGAAAGGAGGCCGAGATAGGTGGCCCAGCTGCGGCGGAGGCGGGGCGGCTGGCCTCTGTGGCTTTGTTGTCCCTGAGGATGAAAGCCAGGAGGGAGGAGGGAGGGCAGCTCCATCCGCTGGCCACCATGGAGGGGACACAAAGACGAGGCCCTCCGAGGGCCAGCCCTTTCTTCTGCCCCAGCCAGCAGCCGGGCGGGACCTGCGGGTCAGGGGCAGGATGGGGGGAGGGGCCGACCCATTGGGCGCCATCTGGGGCCGGTGGCTCCACTCCATTGTCCTTGGAGGTGGTGTGTGGGTGGCCACGGGTGGGGACAGAGGCCCCTTCCAGAGACAAAGCTTGGTCTCACAAGGCGCCAGTGAGCTAGGGGAGATGTGGGGGTGAGGCCTGTTCAGAGTCACTCCCACCTCTGCCAGCCTCAGTTTCTGCAGAATACTCATGCCCTCTTCCTGGCAGACCCGCAGATTCATAGGCTGGAATGTATAAAGTACCCAGAATAGTGCTTGGCATTGAGAAAAGGCTCAGTACTGGAAACTGTTGTTATCATTTTCCCTTACCATAGCAGCCACCAGATAGAGCCGACCCTGTGAACAGTAAGGATGGCGATGGTGTTAATATTCAGAGTCCAGCTCACAGAGAGCCTGCTGGACACAGGGAAGGTCCAGCAAGCAAATGCAGAGCTCCAGCACAGACATGGCCTGAGTAATGTTGGCGTAGATCAGAACATCTCTTGGGGGCATGCTGTCATCTGAACTGGGTTTTGAGGGATGAGTAGGAGTTCTCTCGGACACTGCAGAATTGGGTTCCTGTGAGCACAGAGGTTCTTTCTGCTGCTTCCCATGGGTGAGCTGAAAAGAAGCTTCAGACTTGTCAGTTGCGGGTAGCCACACAGGGCCAGTCTTCTCTGGCCATGACCTGCCTGGTCCCCTTAGTCTATATGCCATACCTTCTGTTTGGTGCCTTGATAGTTCTTGGAAACCTCTAACTCAAGCTATTCATACCTCAGTTTCCTCATCTGGAGAATGGGGATAATTTGAGTTAATGCCTACCTCATAAGGTAAGAATTAAATAAGATAATATAGAAAAAAATTAGAATTGTGCCTGGCACATAGTAAACACTTAATAAATGTCCTCTCATGAACCATCCCTCACCTGTGATACTCCAGTCGGCCTGGGCACACACTCATCCTGAAGGAGGTGGAAGGGTGGGTGGCAAGGAGGCAGGACAGCCTCAAAGGAAGGCGGGTGCTGTAGCAGAGCACTAGGTAAGGGGAAGATGAGAAAGTAGATGTTTAGGCCATGGAGCCAAACGTCAGGGGGTTTTTATGTCCAGAAAGTCAGGGCGCAGGGCACATCTTGTCAGCGAGGGTGGCCCTGTCCACAAAGGAGGAGGAGACCTCTCCCTTTGTTTGCCACAATGGGATGTTGAGGGAGGAGCCAGCTCCTGGGTGATGGTCTGGCACATCTTGTAGCTCTGGAGGTTCTTGTACCGGGATGGATGACTTCTGCAGACCCAGGCCTAGGAAACGGGAGGGCCCAGGGGGCGGGCGCCATGGTCTCCAGTTTGTTCTGCTGGTGCATTCTGAGATAGGGTGGTCTCATGTGGATGAAATTGTGGAAAGAGTTGTAGATCAGAATGTTTAGTTGCTGGTAACTAAAACAGCTCGAACATCCCTATGGGGGTAAAAAGAGACACATTTGTTCATCAACAAAATATGTCAAGAGTGTACAGCTTCAGGCATGGCTGGATCCAGGAGCCCAAGTCATGATTCCCAGAATCTTTTCCTTCCTCTCTCTCTCTCTCTCTCTCTCTCTCTCTCTCTCTCTCTCTCTCTGTTGTTGTTGTTTTGTTTTGTATCAAGGATCGAACTCATGACCTCACACTTGCCAGGCAGGCACTTGTGGTACTGAACTAAATCCCCAGCCCTCCTTCCCATCTCTTATCTCTGCTTTCCCCTAGTTGGCTGTGAGTCCAGACATTCAGACATTCTTTCCATAGTGCAGCAAGATAACTACCATCACTACCAGGATTACCTCCTGCCCTCTCAACCACCCCCAGCAGAAAGAACTTCTCTTCCCCAGGGATTCCTGCAAAATATTTTCTCTGATGTTTTTCTGACCTGGGCCATCCATGCCCATCCCTGAACCAATCACTGATACCTGGGACATGGAATATGCCGATTGGCCAGGCCAAGGTCATGTGAGTTCTCTGAACCAATCACTGCCCCTCTCACTGACTAGACCCGGGTCACGTACCCACCCCGACTCTGCTTCCGTCTCAGGGACCAGAGAAGCGGACAGGTTGGTTCTCCAAGGAACAACCGCTCTGCTAGACTGGGAGCTCCTCGTGTGCAGTGATGGCACCCAATCCCCCTCTTTTCTGTCCTCACTGCCACTGAGCCCGGCCGAGGGATTTGCGCAGGACGAAGTAGGGGTGCAGATTGTCAGAAATGGCTGCTCTGGAGTGGTGGGTGGACGGGGTTCCGGCTGAGAGGGTGGGGGCAATTAGGAGAAACCGCGAGCCCGAATCAGAGACCAAGGCGAGGGTGGGACAGAGATTTTTTTTCACCTTGTCCCTGTGTAGTTTTCTCTCAGGAAGAGCCAGTTGTTTTTCTCTGGTGGACTAAATCCTGTCCTGTGCTGCCCGGGGCATGGGGAGGTGGCCGTGAAGGAGACCAAGTCCCTGTCCTTCTGGGCTCACACCCTGGGGGGACAGCGACCCACGATAAGGGCGGATCAGGGAACGGGTGAGGCTGAGGTGCAGGGGCGGCTCTCTGGCCGTGTCACGGGTGTGTAGACGTCGGCTTGGGATGCTGTGGCAAGCAGCACCGATGGGTGGCTCCACTGACAGGTATGGCCCTAAGGTCCCGGAGAATAGCGGCCCAGATGGAGGTGCCAGGAGCTCTCTCCTTGGCTTGGCGGACGGCCCTCTTCACATTGTCTTCCGTCTCTGTGTCTCTGTGCCCAGATTTCCCCCTTCTGCCTGACCCCAGTCACCCTGAGGAAGGCGGGGTGCCTCACTCGCCTCTGCGCGGACCCCGTCTCTTGATGGGGTGATGTTTGGGGAGCTGGGGGTCTGCACTTCAGTGCGTGGCTTCGGGGGCCGTAGCTCAGCCCACAGAAGGAAGCGTCTCCTAGGAGGTGGCACCGGACAGAGACCCGAGGGACAAGATGGAGCCCGAGACTTGCACCGTTTGGGACGGGAATGAATCCAGCAGGAAACACACAGGACCGGGTGTGAACTTGGGGGGACCTATAGAGGCATCTACGGTGTCTGCTGAGGGACGAGCCGGCTAGACTGTGATGGGCCCCTCGGAGGGGACAGGCAGAGAATCCTGGCCTGTCCCACACGTCTCAGGTCCGCCTGCCCCTTACCAGCTGCTCCCAGCACTCAGGGCCCCAGTGCCGCCCCTAGATGGTCACATGGGGTCAAGGTGGTCTCTTGACCCCTAAATGAAGCCTGTGGCTTCCCTGCTCATAGCCATGTCTTGGCCTCATGAAGTGACCGTCACGCCCTGAGTCATCTGGCCCCTGTCCTCCCATCCACAGCGTCCCACCCCACTGCTGCCACACAGACCCCACCTCCTCCACGTCCATCAGGCCCTCTGCCCCCATGGCCCTCTCTGCCCTGCTGCAGACCCCACTTCTGCAGAGGCCCCGCCCCCTGCCATCGGCGCCCTGTCATCTCGCACAGCCGCTGTCCTTTGCCGTCATTCATTTATCTTGGTGACGGCGTCTCTAAAGTCCGTCCCCGCCAACGCCAGCATGTGGGGTCAGGGGCCACTCTGGCGCTCAGGAGGGTGACAGTAGTGGCCCCGTGATGGTGTGTGTGTGGATTAAAGGCAGCTGGGCTGGCTGGGGCTTGGAGGTCCCCACGTGACGTCCCCGAGAGTCCGGGGTGCGGGTGGGCTCCGACGCTGCCGCCGCACCCCAGCCCTGTCCCCTTGCTCGTCTGCCTGGTTTATTTTTGGCTCTTCCTCCTGCTGTTGTTCTGTTGTTTGCTCTGCTGGCCTCCGTTTCCTGCGAGGCTTCTCTGCTCAGGAAACGCACACGGGAAAGGAAGCTGCTGTGTGCAGACCTCCAGGACATCCCGGGCAGGTCCCGCGCAGGGGCCGTGGCCTACTGCCCAGCCCAACTCTGAGGGCCTTGGCTGCGACCTGGGGGTCCTAGCAGCCCCGTGGCTTCCTGAAGCTTGCCGAGGCCCTGTGGCTCAGGGGCCTCAGAGCGGACAGAGAAACAAACACCATGACTGGGGGCCCAATGGTTTCTTGCTGTGTCACCTGGCTTTGATGCGACATCACGAAGTGTCCCTTGCTTACCGTCTTGGGTTGTCTGGTCAAATGCGCATCTCTGGTGGCTGTGAAGGTTTCTGCGGATGTACTGAAGGCCGTCATCAGTTGATCCGGGGTCAGGAGTGACCAGGGTGGGCCTCGAGGGCCAGGCTCAGGCTTCTGCTAAAGAGAAAAAGTTCCGCTGTGTGTGTGGCTTTTGTCCCCACCGCGAGCCCGGAGCTACCTGCAAGCCTCCCTTGGTAGATTTCAGATGCGCTTAGCCGGTCCCCCAGCCTCACAGGCTTTGTTCTTATAGAAGCTCCCACGACACGTGGCTCAGATGTTTCCTCCAGTGGCCCTGCTTCTCTGGCTGACCCTGAGTGGACAGGCCCGAGCCATGGGGGTCACGTTTCTCAGCACCTGCTGAGTTTCACGAGGCGCTGCGCTGAGGGGTTCACCCACACGGCCTCACTTCTACCCAGGCAGTGCTGTGAGTGGTTTATCATGACCATGCTTTAGACTACAAGTAACAAAACCCAACCTGGAATAACTTAAACCACAAGAACATTCATGATCTTGAGTGAGAAGTCCAGGTGACAGCAATTTTTGGCAACTCCATAATCCCTTCAAAAACCCAATTCTTCAGACTGCCAGGGTCCCTCGTGGTCACAGAGTAGCTACCACGGCTTCAGCATCACTGCCACATCCAGAGGCAGAAAAATGACTGCTCCTCCTTGGCCTTCCCATTTCTCAGAGGTCTTCCGGGCAAAACTCCCTCTCACCTCTCATTGGTCAGAATCACGTTACATGCCTGCTCCTACGCCAATCGTTGGCAAAGGGAAGGAATCATCACAACTGGCTTAGACCAATGACATCTCCTCTCTGGGAGCCCATGGTCTCTGGGGTAATAACTGAGGTGGTGCTAACAGCTCCGAGGGGGTGTGGCTGTTTGGATGGTTGCCTTTGGTTTCTATAGCAACCATGACAAACAGCCACAAACTAAGTGGCTTGAAACAACAGCAACTTATGACCTTGCGATTTGCAGGCCAGGCATCATCCAGGCAGGCATGGCTGGGGTGTAGAAGCTGCTACCAGGCCCATTTGGCCGTGGCAGAATCTGTCCTGTGCTCCTGGGACGGAGGATCCAGTTCCCCTGCTGGCTGGCAGCGGGAGTCCCCCTGAGTGTCTGTCTCACTCGTCACCTTTCCAACTTCCTCTCCACAGCAGGTGGGAAAGTGCTCTGCTTTAGGAGAGTGACAGTCACCCCAGGACACCGCTGTACCATGGAGTGACAGCTCAGCTCCCCAGGAAGCAGGCTGTGAGATTTTGGGGTCCATTCCTGGCTATTCTGCCCACCCCTGTGGGGTGCCCAGTTTCCCGGAAAGAATGAAGTCGGAGAGGCAGAGGGAGTCGCTCAAGGCTGCACCCACCACGGGTTGTGGTGGCAAATGACAGAGACAGATGCTGCTCATGGGAGCAGGAAGGGAACTGGCCAGGGCCCTGGAGCTCACAGGATTTGGGCAGAGTGAGGGCCCGGGGCTGCCCCTGGAGCAGTCTGTGGGGGGCCCTGGCATCACCCCAGCTCTGCTGCTGCCGTCACTGTGGTGCACTTTCCAACTCCGCAGTCAGCTTGAGGCGAGCCTGCACCCTGCAGACCGCCAGGGCTGCGGACTCCGCTTTCCCTGTCCTTGTCACGATCCCCACTGTGGGCCTCTGACCCCAGCTCAGGCCACCCCACTTCATTGCTCTCAGCAAACCCAGAGGTGCTGGCTGGCCGCAGGGTGCAGGGGAGGCCTCCGTTCTCCTGGCTGACTGAGCTGCCTTCCTTGGACGGTTTTCCCCACAGAGGGCAGAAGTCACCAGCTAATGCCGCCGGGGAGGGAAAGCGATTCTACCCCGGGGCCTCACTTTGGATAATGCACAAAGAGCACTTTTACATTCTTAAACAGCTGGAAAAAAATAAAAAAAGGGATCCTATGTCATGACACACGACGATGTCATGAAATTCAAATTCTAGTGTTCCTAAGATTTCTGGGGATTGAAGCCCGGACTCATCTGTTTGCCTGCCTGCCGTGATGGTCACCCAGGGGTCACAGCCCGACACGTTTGTTCTTGGGCCCTTTGCTGAGTGTCTGTCTTGGGTTGCACCAGTGTGGCTTTCTTGACGCCCTGAGTTACTTGGAAACATTCACCTTCCGTATTCACTGGCTTCGGGGAAGAGCCGGAAGTCGCACAGTGCCTGATCTGATGAATGAGGTGGCTGAGGACAGATGGTGCTGCTTTTCCAAGCCGGCCTTTCTCTCCAGTGGCACGGAGCAGCAAGACTCGCTGCGTTTTTACCACACCTCGTAAAACACTCAGGAGAGAGGACTCCGGAATGTCGTCAGAAAGCAGCAAGAACAATGGGACGAGTGTGCTCAAGGCGAGGGGGCGGCTTCTGAGGGCGATGAATGGCAGGGTGTCTTCTACTGTAATATGCTTTTGAAATTGAAGCATTCACCACCTATTCTGGTCACCCGTTGTAAAGAAGCCGGCAACATCCTTATGACTGGCACGCTGGCGTTGTGGCTATTAAATCTGACATCGGGACACCTCATGTATTCTGGGCTGCAGACTTGGATGGGGCCAGGGGTCCGAGTGGATTCTGTCACCTCTTATTCCCATCTGTTTCCTGCCCCCTAGGAAACCGTTCTCCTGCGATCTCTGCTTACAGTGTCCACCCTGCCTACCCTTCAGCGGTGGCAAATCACAGGCTGAAAAGATAAAATGGAAAATGCCAGACATAAGCAATTCATGTTTTTTGTGCACTGCCCTGAGAAGTGATAAAATCTCACGCCTTCCCGTGCTATCCTGTTTCTGGACGTGTGTCACCCCTTCATCCTGCGTGTCCACACTGTCCACCCGTTCACGTGTGGGCAGGGACCCAGCTTTTGTGTTCTCCACATAGCGAGGGTGGCTGTGTTCATTCACATGGGATTTAGGAGTCAAATCAGGTCCCTTATCAGTATTCGTCTTAGTGATTTGATTATCAGTCACATACCTACAAAGATTTGGGACTTTCTTAGTCTGTTTGCTGTTGCTATAACAAACTACTGGGGCTGGCTAATTTAGAAAGACTGGAAGTTTATTCAGCCTACAGTTCTGGAGGCTGAGATGTCTAAGACCATGACACTGGCATCTGGTGAGGGCATCTTGCCATCAGAACCTGACAGAAGACATGGCCCAGGAGACCGAGCAAGAGTGCTAGTTTGGGTCTCTTCTTTCATAAAGCCATTGATGCCACCGTGAGGGCCCTACCCTACAACCTCATCTGATTCCAGTGTCTTCGCAAGTGTCTCCCCACCAAATACCATCACTGTGTGAATTTGAGGATTAACTTGGACTCTGGGGGACACATTCCAACCACAGCCGTGGTGGGGGCAGGCGTCCGCCTCTGGTGTATTTTGTGTTGACAGGAACGACAGAATCGAGTCCTGGGTTCCTATCATGACAGTCTAAGCAGGCGTCCCACTGCACAGACATGATAGCGAATTACGCTGGGGATGTGAGAATTATGGGCCTGAGCCAAGTGAACTGGCCATTTAATTTCCAACCTAAACTTTTGTCCTCTACTGGACATTGCTGACCCAGCTCTCTGAGACGATGGCTGTGCTTCCTGCCCACACCCACCCGCTCTGTGGCCGTGAGTCACGTGTGACCGCTGAGACCTGGAGCGTGGCTCGTGTGACCGAGGAACGGAATTTTTAGTTTTATTTAATCCTGATTAGTTTCAGTACCCACATGCGACTAACAGCTGCCACATGGAGAGGCCAGATCAGACTTTCACAGGGGGGTGTGCCCCTGCCGAAATTCACACGTTTATTTGAAGTTTTGAGCAAAAAGGAAATGAGAAGGAAAAAGAAACAAGGGGATCCTACAGGCACGGCATAGGAGGCCGTCTTTGCTGAGTGCCCATGAGGCTGAGAGAGACCTGTATTCACCCC
>RJWM01029063.1:0-24888 GCA_004363535.1 Dasyprocta punctata | reverse complement strand
CAGTGAGATGTGCTTGTGAACACCTTGTCTGAATTCCTAAGTGACATCCCAAAAGACAAAATTGTTACCTTTCATAAGTGCTATTTTGATCTATTTTTGTAATGGAATTATCCTTGTAGAGGCATCTGACCTTATTTTCTTCTCATTTACTTCAACTTTATTTTTGTTTTTGATTCCTTTTCTGTTTGTTATACATAATTATTATGTTCGCTGTGGGGATTTGGCATTTGTACATGACGTTTCTTAATTCTTGATTTTAATCGCCTCCAATCTCCTCCCTTCTTCTTTCTGCATCTCGTGGACTCCTTCAGTCTGATTTTAGATTCCTAGAACAAAAGATTTAGAATGTTGAGATTATGGGTGATTTCTTTGCCCATCCCCCAAATCAAGTCTAAATGTTCCTGGATTTTAAAACACATTTAAATTTTTTTTGTCTTTTTTATGGCACCAGGGATCGAACTCATGACCTTGCACCTACCAGACAGGTGCTTAAGCCACTGAGCCAAACCCCCAGCCCTAGTTTTTGAAGACAGGATCGCACTATGCAGTTTAGGCCGGCCTTGTGCTCACGTTGTAGCCCAAGCCAGCCTCGAACTCACAGTGCTCCTCCTACCTCAGCCTTTGGAGTGCTGGGATTAAAGGCATGCGCCACCACACCCGGCTAACTTTGAAATCTTTACTTCTAAAATAAATGTCTGCCTTTAGGGACTCTTCTAATACCATTGTTATAGTTTTAAATGCAACAGCTTCAAAGATTATGTTAGCATTTTCAAAATTATATCTACATAGTAATATGTATTGTGCCTCCATTAACTCCTATACTATTGAGATTCTGTAACTGTTCTTGGTCATATAGATTATTATCAGCGTGTAAATTACTCTTTTATCTATCTATATTCAGATTTTAAAGAATAGATATGTCAATTCCGTGTGAAGCAAACTGTTTACAATTTGCAATAAGAAAAACTCTCTCCCTAGGACTTCTTTGATTAATTCATTTTTTGCATCCACTCCCTACAGATTGCTGTCTATGTTTCCTGCACATAAATAAAATATGTGTTAAGGTCTCTTTGTTATAAGAGGTAAAATTGATTACTTTATTATTATCCTGCTTTGTGGCTTAAAATATTATAGCCTGGTGGATTGCTGTCATCATATTAATTATGAATTAATTTAGCTTGTGGAGGTTGAAAGTATTAGCTCGTTTTCTTTAATTAATTGTTTTTAAGTGCATTGCTAGAGGAGCATTTGATAACAGTGCTGTGGGAGAATGACAAAGCATTTCATTCTTGCAGACCAAGTCATGAGTTAGATGAGTGCCATAAATAATGTGAGTCATATCTTGTTTTAGTTGCCATTCATATGTCCTGATGCTAACTCAGTAAGTCAAATTATTAATGGAAATATTTAAGGAAGTTTTCTGAGATCTGCCTGTAGGAGAGTTACATGAATACATTCGCTGGACTCTTAGGTCTGTCACCTTACTGTCCACAGATTCTTTGAGATTATACTAGGGTCTGTCTGTTCTAGGTGCATGAAACTTTCATGTTATTAGACTCTTTAACTCAACGTCCAGGCTAAAGTTTGTATCATTGGGAATAATAATTCTGACATCTTGAGTGCTAGGTCCACAGGAGAAGGGAAATTTTGTATCTTCACATTGTGGAAGGGATAGAAAGATGAAAAGGGGCAGAACTAGTTTCCTTCAGCACTTTTATAAGGTCATCAAGCAACCACAAAAGGACAATCACCCCACCATTACCCTACCTTTTAATAGTGTCACATTGGCAATTAAATTGAACATGTGAGTTTGGGGGGCCACATTTAGACCTCAGCAGTTGATTATAGGATTGAAAGACATCACAAATACAAAGTGGGAGTAGTGCCTGACCCAAAGGCTCACAAGTCGTTCATTTCATTATTGGTATTGCTTAATGCTTACTGAGTAACCTACTTAGAGCCCTCTTGTTGCTCTTCAATTGTCTCCTATTCCTCCATTTTCTCCTCCTGTGATTCTGGGATTCTTGAGTATTCTTCTACCTTGATACAATGAAGAGGAACTTGCAATAACTTAAATATCCATAATAGCATTTTACTGTTGTCAGGCTTAAGTAGACTTTTTAAACATGAAAAGTATTTTCTTTCCACTTTACTGACAATTGCTTGACTCAGATCCTATGTCATCATGCCTGAAATTTGATTGCAAAGGGTTTTAATTCATGCATTAAATATTTGCATTAGGTATCACTTGCATTGCTGAGACACAATACTGACATCCACGACTTCAAGGAGGAAAGGTTTAATTTAGCTCACAGTTTCAGGAAATTCAGGACATGGCAAGCAGGCTCCCAGGCACAGATCTGATTGATGGTGGAAGAGCACAGTGGAGCAAAGATGCTAAGCTCTTGGTGGTTGAGAAGCAGATCCAAAAAATGAAGACAATGAGGAAGGAAGGAAAGGGCCAGATGTAGAATCCAAGGCCATGTCTCCACAACCTACCTGGGTGGGTTCACTAGTGTGATCCACCAATTGCTTGAGTGGATTCAAAGCTAATCAAGTTGACATTCCACCCTAATCTCAACATTAGTTTTGAAAGTTCATATTGTGAACACGATCCTTATATTTTACTCTTTGTACATGTAACCCTGCATCATATACTAAAGAAGTCTCACCCCCCCACACACATATTTGTATGTATATATAATTCTTGAGCACTTTCTGCACAACAGCCGTTCTTTAAGTTACAGATGTATACCTTAAAAAAGACCACTGGCTTTAAAAAACATGGAAGTGACTGATAATCTTGATAGTTGAAAGCCCAATTGGAATATGATTAAGAGAACACAGAAGTAGAAAAATTGAGGAAAGTAAGTTTAGATAATTTCATTGAGGGTTTTTTTCACCAGAGAAACAACACTTTTAATTGAGGGTTAAAAAAAAAAAGAAATTTCAGAGTCAGGGGACTTTAGTTTGGAGATGGAAAAATGATATCTTGTTTATACACTAATGAGAACAACCCAGTACAAAAGTAAAATGTTTTTTGATTTTGAGGAAAAAGAGAAGACATTTATTGAAGCAGTATCCTCAAGGAAGTAAAAGAAGATGGAATCTGGCCAAAAAGAAGGCTGGCCCATGACAGTCTTTGGTAGGAGTAAAGAGCCATTCATGGTGAAAGAGAGGAAAAAGTTAGCTATTGATTGCTAGCATTCATTACAAGCCCAGTTGTGCTTAGTCACACTTTCTTCTTACTGTCAAGGTTGCCACAGGACTGCTTCCCACATAATGGATTCTTAACGTCTGTGGAAGACTATAGCTTCTGTTGCCTTCACAAAGCCTTACTTTCCTTTTCTCGCCTAGGATTCGTCTCTATCTTTGCATCTGTCAGATCTTATAATGATATTTGTGTGTCTATATCTCTCCCACAAGCACCATGGAGCTTATAGTACCTGTCGTCAACAAGGTCAGGAATAATGTAAATAACAGAAATCAACACTTTCCTCTAGTGAGGAGAGTCTGCTTCTAAATTCTTCAATATAATCACTAGTTAGCTTGCTGTTTTCTGCTTTCAGTTCATCCAAATTATCCCTTTTTTGTATAGTCCAATTTAATTCACCAAACACATGATATGACATCCTCAGAATGTGTGTGTTAATTCATGAATGCTTAATTGTATGTTTTTTTACCTTATAATATTTTTGAAGATGTGTAAGTACACTAACTTATGGGTAGCTAAGTGAAAAGTAGCATTTATTTTACACATCTGAGTACATGTATTGAGTTTAACACCTGTGTTCACCTAATTTATCTGATGATAGTAACATTGATGCTACAGTGGCTTTGGTAGCAGTGTTACTGAATGACAGCCCCATACTGGGAGAAGGCTGCTCTTTTTACATTAGTTACCATAGACAAGGGAGGTTTTAATTGCTTTAATTACTGCCTCAGGTTTCTTTGAAATTCTCTTGCTCCTCTGTACATCCACGATAACATCGCAGCCTCTCTGTGAATCAGTTCCAGGAGCAGTAGGAAACACTGACTTGATTCACATGAAACAGCCTTTGATTTCTTATGTAAAATCTGCTTATCATGGTTACCACCTTGGCTTTGCCAGTTGCTCTAAACTAATTTTTTATTCTTATTAGGAGAGTGGTGTTTTATTTAAATGAAAGTTCTGAAGAACTCTTTTTGTTTGGAGGTGGTAAAGAGAAAAATTATGCATGTAATTTCCTTCAATATGAGCTTTCAGTGAACCTTGAATTCACTCACTTAGTAGATAATCTTGGATCGAAACTTGAATCAGAAATAGACAATAGATAATAGAAATTTGGGAAAAGAAAACTTTGTAGATTAGGTAATAGCCTGGTTACACTGTTAACTTCCTGCTTTTGAAAGTTATACTCTGGTTATATGAGATGTTAACATCTGGTGAATCTGGATAAATTCTTTATAGTATTCATACCAGTCTTTTATAAGTCTCAAATGTTCTTTGACATAAACAGTAAGCTTCCACACCAGACCTACCTAAATTCATCCAATTCTGCATCATTAATGTCTTAAAGCTAAATTTACTCTTATGCAGGCTGGATAACAATGAAAAAAGTAAGGCTATATATTTAGGGAAACAGGAATTCTGTTAGAAATGATAGATTTCAGACAAAACTATTGGAGTCATTGTGAATAGTGATATTGTGCAAGTCCTTGAAAATAGAGAATTTGCCTGAGTAAAGATTGTGGTCATTTTGATATGCTGTCGTGTGAGAGATAGATTCAAAATTAAGCTCTATAAACCTCATGAGGTAATTAGAGTCAATGGGAAGAAGGTATAAAGTATGTGTTCAGTTCATTATGTAGAAGAAAATTCTAACAATCAGATTTATCCAAATCCTAACACAATTTTACTGCTATCACCAGGATTCAAATCAAATACCATATGACTTTTGAATTTAATATAGCAAAAAGGGATCCTCAAATAGGGATGAAGTAACAAAGAAACAAGCTTTGAAGTCTTTGCTAACTTTGATAGTTAATTTGATTTTGTTTTTATTCTAAATGAGTGATGCTACCAAATATCTAATTTACTATATTAATACTACTGCTAACTCTAATATTCTGTGTGTGTGTGTGTGTGTGTGTGTATCTCTTAGGGTACAGCATATTTTAAATATTTGCACTAAAATGATCTTTTTTCTGTGAGTTATAAATGTGGATAATATTAGATGCTGCACAGTACCTATTAAATTGATTTATCTGTCCATAGAACAGTAGTCCAAAACTGCACCAAATATATCTACAGGGTGCAGGATTGAAATTAATGTCCTTGAATTCTTCAAATGTAGGGAGCATGCTGGCTGGGCTTGCTAATGTTTGGTGCCCAAAGGTTCTCACCTTGATGGATAGTTCTGTTTTTTTCTTGATCAATGCATGAATCATCTCTCTTGGTTCAACAAAGAGAGAAAGTAGTAGGGGGTCTGCCTACTGCTGGATTAAGTTCAAAACCTGGAGAGAACCTTGCATTTGTGGAAGAGATACAAGAACCTATGTTTATTTGAATCCTTGGCATATTATCTTTTTCAAGTTCAAATTGCCTGTGCTGGATTAAAAAGGACCAGCATTCTGTTCTGTCTTATTAAAATGGCTTAGATGAGTTAGATGAGGTTATTCAAGCTAAACTCACAAGTAATAGTATTTGATTTGCTAAAAAACAAAATGTGTCATGTTATAGCAACTATTAGATCAAAGTAAAGTATTGAATGTCTTCATTTAATATGTTATCAATTTTGTTTAGGTAACCAAATAATATCCAAGGACACTGACACTGGTAAATTGTATTTTAATCTCTAGTATGAAGGAAGCTAATCTTCTGTTTCAGGACAGAGGTACAAATGGTAGCCTAACAACTCCTAGATTTCAGATATGTCATGGAAAAAGAGAGAAAAAGTGCAATTACCAAAAGTTTTTTGCATTTCAGGTATTTGTTTTAAGACACTGTGAAGGATATATTTCATTTACTTTTACTGTAGTAAAAGTAAAGGAAAATCCTGCAGGATAAATTTCTCATGGAATTAAATTTGGCAAAGCGATAGAATTGATAAAGCACCCTGCTTATGAAAACAAATAAATTTGTTTCAGACTAGAAACAGGTTCCTTGAAACAAAATGGCTGTACTTGAAACAAAATAGACCTTGAAATCAGGCACATCTTTTCCGAATTCAGATTTTTTCTGGTGTAGCAATTTTGAAAGATGTTTGGTTTTTCCTGAGTCATACTTTCTTTTTTTTCTTTTTGGAAGTGTGCTAAATATGTGTTTCAAAGAGCTGACATGAGAATTAGACAAGATATCTTGAGTAATTAGTATAGTGTCTGGTCTGACATAGACAGTCATTAAAATTTTCATTAAAAATTAATTGCATCTGCAAGACAGTAATCTCCATTATGGGAAGTGATATGTATGTGACTACTGTTCTTGGTATTCTCTGAATCTAGCACAAAGTCTTGGACCTAATAACTGAGGACTAAATATTGATGGATTTAATTATTTTAATAATTTTAGTCCCTATTCTCCCTGGGACTTGACCGCAGTATTATCTTTGGTGATACTGTCATTGAAAGAGGCAGTGGGGAGGCTGGGTGTGACCAGGTAATGCCTTAGGTTTCACTACTTTATTCTTTCTGCCTGTTAATTCTGAGATTCACTTCTAAGAAGGACAGTTATAGCACCTAGGAAATGCAAATATAGTCTTTCCGCTAAAACTAGGAAGATTTGACCTATTTTGCATTTAAAGCAAAACTGTGGAGATTTTTGTTGGAAGAAGTAGAAGGTAGAAGTATCAGGAATGATAAACTGGGGTACACTTGGATAAATCACATCATTCTGTTTTCTTTCTCAAGCATAGTAACACTGACTGCCTTGAAGATCATTTGCAAGGTGACAGTAGAATCAAAACCATCCAAGTCTATCATCTTTAAATGTCACATGAAGGCAACCGTTTCTAGTCTGATTGGAACAATTCTTATTCCTTTGAGATTTGGAAATTGTCTTCATCTGTCTTATTAATCAGAGAAAAGATGGTGCTAACTGTTCCCAGATGACTTTTAGTCCCTTCCTAGAGCCTCTCAACCCTCCCATGAATAGCAACTGGTGTGTTCTGTAAACAAATGAGTTGCTAGAGTTCTCAGAGTGTCATGTTATGCAGAGCAATTAGTTCAGAAAGAGGCTCATTATTTTTGAAATTTTTGCCATCAGGTCTCTGTAGTTAAATTTCTCTGATGAGAATTTTTGATTTAAAAAACTTTAAACTTTTTGTTTTTGCTTCTCTTCCATTTTCACCCATTTCCTTCACAACACAGCTGAGATTCCAAAATTACTTCTGATCTTTTACTTTTTTGTGTAATGAAAAATTGATTTTTATCTCACATTAAATGGAATGAGTTATTTTGTATTGATGTCCCCAAATCCTTCATTAACATTCCCTAAATGCAGCTCACTGCTTTTTGGTGTCAGTGGCCATACTAAATGTGTAGGTAGACTATAGCAGTTAAAAGCAATGCTTCTCCAATCCTGGTTGGAAGTTCATTTCCAAGGTGAAATACAGTCAACTTTTGCCATTGGTGAATTTTGGAGACAAGGTACAGCGACTTATTAGACAATAAGTGTGAACTCTATATATTTGTAGAGACTTAATTATCGTGCAGCTAAGGGGAAAATCACATCTTATATAAAATTTGAATTAAACTGAACAGGGAATGTGGCAGTGGGAGAATCCATGGAAATCATGCTGTACATCAGAAACCATGAAGAAATGAATTAAGAAAACTCCTGTCTTTAATTTCTGTCATTGTGATGTACGTGATGTCTATGAGCTTTGGTATTCTCTCCTAGAAAACAGGAATACTTACATTCACATCTCAGGCAGTAGTTCTAAGGCCAAACTGAGAGAAAAATTACAAATTCATCATATGTTTCCTTGCCTCTTTCTAGTCATTTGAGAACCAAGATCTATCTTTGAAACTTAGTCATTGTTTTGCTAAATAAATTTAGGATAGTTACTTAGCCTTGATCTTAGGTTTTTTTCTTTTTAATGGAAGAAGACAGGTGTTAATGACAAAATTAATTATCTTCTGATTTTACTGGGGACTAATGCCATAGGAACATGCAACTATCCTCTTGTTGTATTTATTCATTTCATTGTTATTCAGCCTTATGACTGAAGCTTTTTACATGTGCCTGATATGTATCTCATATGCACCTGTAAAACATATGCTTGCCAGTGTTCTGTTTGAATAGAGTTCTAATTTACAGAAATTGTATGTACAATAGATCTCACTTTTATTTTTTCAACAAATTCTGTGTTTTAAAGATGTGCCTTGGCTGTATGGATAGAAATTTACGTCTTATTTCACTGTATGCCTCTACTATATTTTACTTTCCTATATCTCCAGTTATGCATATCTGGACCACTTACATTTTTCCCAGTGGACTGGGAAAAATTTGAAAACTTGGTATTTCCAAATATCAGGGACAAGCCGGGCGTGGTGGCACACGCCTTTAATCCCAGCACTCGGGAAGCTGAGGTAGGTGGAGCATTGTGAGTTCGAGGCCGGCTTGGGCTACAACGCGAGCGCAAGGCTGGCCTGAGCTACATAGGGCGACCCTGCCTCAAAAAGCCAGGGCTGGGGAGTTTGGCTTAGCGGCTTAAGCGCCTGCCCTGGCAAGAGTCAAGGCTGTGAGTTCAATCCCCAGTGCCGCAAAAAAAAAAAAAAAAAAAAAAAAAAAAAAAAAAAAAAAAAAAAAAAAAAAAAAAAAAAAAAAAAAAAAAAAAAAAAAAAACAAATATCAGGGACATAGAACACTCATGTGTGCTGGTCCAAAATTAGACAAGCTCACCCACTTTGGAAATCAGTGTGTGTGTGTGTGTGTGTGTGTGTGTGTGTGTGTGTGCATGCGTCAGTAGAGAGATATCAATTACAGGACTGTAGAGAGATGCATATATACATCCACATATATGTCTTCTCTGATCTAGCAAGTGTTTTCAGGAAGTATGGGAAATATAGGCTCATAACTTTCCAGCCTTTATATTATGAGAAGTCAAATTAGAAGAAGACGTAAATGATAGCTAAGTGCGAATTTACCATTTTACCACAGTATATTATATATATTGCAGTAAACTCAAAAGTCCTTCCAAGTTCTTTCTGTGGAGATTAAGGCAAGGTTTCCTAATTATTCTTGAGCAGCGTACTCTTTTGACAATTTACAAAACCAATGACTCCTTCTCAGGATATCCTTTTAAATGCGTAAGATAAAATTTATGTGAGTAGTAGAGGGATCAATCATATTAAAGCTGTATTAATGCATTCGATAATATCTAGCAGTATATATGATAATTAGTTGCTGGTATTTTGAAGGTGTGAAGAGTAAAAAGCTATTTCAGGATATCTTTAACAACTATAGTGTGATATGAAAATGTAATACGAAAATATCTATGATAAAGTCATAGGTACTGCAGATATCACTGTGGTTTTCCACACTCATAACTGAAGGAAATGCTCTAAATTCCAAGTTAGTATTTCTCAGTACAAATAGAAAATGACCTGAACTTTGAACATCATGAGTCATGCTTGACAGCATTCATTTGTTGTCAGCCCACTGAGAGTTTCCTCACGTTATGAGTTCACATTTAAACTTTGAAAGCGATTTGTCCTTGAAATGTACATTATAGTAATTCTAAGCCTTCTTCCATTCCTGGGAGTTTGGCAGCAGAGGAAACACAAGAACTAAGATGATTAGCCACCAACATTTGCATCCCCACCCCAGCAGGGTATTTGGATTCCTCTGTTGTTCCTTTGTGCACTGCCGGTTTCTGAGTTGATAGTGTAGCCAATGGTTGCTTCTCCTGAGACCCTGTGGGGCTGCAGGGTGAGAGGAAAAAGCCGAACTGAGTACTCCACCCGTTGTTCCCCCTGTGACCTCTCTCTGCCCCTGCTCCAGACAACAGTACAGCCTCTCCTGTTTTTGTAGACAACCTCTATAATGGAAAAGCTTTCAGACACCCCTCCACCCAAGAGTTTCTGGCAGCTTTTGCTGTACATTCTTCAGATTCAGGCTCCCCCTTGCTTTAATGGCTTCTCTAGAATGTTATCTTGAGAGGAATTGGCCAATAGTTATTGTTAATTTGTCATTCTGATGGCAACATATTAGTTTCACTACTTAAAAATAGCAATTTAATACCTTCTTTGTAAGACTCTCTGGAATACAGAACAAGACAGAGGAACATAGCGCAGCTACTGTGCTAAGTACATATAGTAGGTATTTATCTTAAATTTCTGTATTTTTAGAATATGCAACATCTGCACAATAGCCTGATATGGGTCAGTGCCCACCACTAGACTAAAGACATGTTAGAGGGCATTCTTTCTGAAGCAGTGCCTCCGATCCTTGGCTACATGATGAAGCCATCAAGGAGCTTACTTAAGTCTGCACCTTAGTCCAGTTAAACCATGATCTTCCATAAAGGGATGCAAATATTTGCACTTTTAAATAATCTTAGTTATTCCAATGTGCAGTCAGGATTAAGAGTCTCTGAACAAAGTTCCTGACTTGAGATATTTTTTTCTCTTCCTTTTACACCCCAATAACTCTGAATGATCACTAAGAAGAATGAGATTTCTTGATGAGATATTCAGTTTCCACATACAATCATCAAACTTAATATTTCATTACCACCCACTCATATGCAAACACATTATATGAATAATAAGCCATGTATTTAAAAGCACTCAGAAGCAGGATGGAATTGTGGAGGAAGAGGATAAAATACGGCAATTCCAAACTGTACGCAATCTTTTCATTAGCCAGAGGTCACAGTCACCATAAGTGTCAAATGCCTAAAACTGAGTCTTTTGGAAAAGGATTCTTAAACTTGAACTTGATATACAGAAAACAGTTATATTACCTGAAATGATTACGTCATTCATTTTAATAATGTCTGACTCCAGGAGATTTGACATGGCGAAATTTATGATTCTGGTTTATTTGACTCATCAGTTGTTCTACTGGCTCTCTATGATTTGAAATCAATCAGGTTTGGAACATATTATCCAGAGTAATTATAATCTGTAGCATCTTGACATTTGCTGCCAGCTAGAGTTATATCTGTATGTTCTTTCCATGGAGCGAGGTGTAGGATGGGTAGGCAGAACCACTCGGCACAGATGGCTCTTTCTTGGGAAGAGAGAGAGAGAGTGCAGATGGCCCTGCCAGTGGGGGTGAGGAATTGTAAAATGTGAAAGAGATTATGTTTGAAGATAGATTATGAACCTTCCCTAGGAAAGGCTGATGGAACAAGAGTTAATGGAAATCTATGCAGCGACATTGAATGAAAAGAGAGACAAAGATAAATACATATACAACATCACATCTAGCTTCTTTAAAAAGACATTTTTAAACTCTTAAAATGTTCATAGTCAATCCAATGGAAAGCAGAAATTTGGTACTTTAGTAGTGTGATTCTTATGTTTTCTTTCAATTTTAAAAGTGCCTGCAATTGTCACTTGCTGTAACAACCAGCCAGCAGCTAAGAGCAGATTGCCAGCAATAGAATGAGGAAAAGGACACCACATGGAAAGATAAAAGTTCCTCTGAAGAAAAAGACCACAGGAGTAAAGCATGGCTAGAGTATCCTTCACATCTCCTTAACTGTATTCATTTTTTTAAAAATCGCAGTAATCCATTCACCAATGTCTCTGAGTCAGTATACAGTTTGGAATAGATACTTTTATTTTCCTCACTTTCAATAAATTTCCCTTTACTTTGCCCTGTTCTTTCTACTCTAAGTGACAGTTAATTTGACATATGACTCCTTACTAACAGATTGAATGTTAATGCATTCATTAAAAAATAATAACAAACATTTATTGAGTGCTTTCTATATGTCAGGAAGTGTATTAAAAGTGTTCACATATATTATCTCCAAGCAAGTTAGCATTTTCATTTTGAGAGGATTCTAATAATTGAATCCAAGAAAATGGTCCAAGTGACACAACTTGAGGCTCCTGGCAGGGAAGAGAAGGTATATTTATTGACTGGAAAACATAATGGAGCTTCTTAAATCACATCTGTGGTCTAACATCTACTTTATCGGTGGCAAGATATTCATTAGAAATCACATAAAATACAAGTGACTTAGAAAATAGTATCTGTTTATGAACTACAATATTTAGCTACCACTTAAAAATCCCTGAGATTTAGTTTTCTCTCAACAAGAAAAGGAATATAATAATTAAGATCATTGTGGATGATTGTGGGGGTTATACTTGACTATCTATTTTTCATTATCCATATGTATTTTAGTTTTATGGGTGTTGTTACCATTGAGCCTTGACCTGTCTCTCTCTGTCTCTGTCTCTGTCTCTGTCTCTGTCTCTCTCTCCCTCTCTCCCTCCCTTCCTCGCTCTGCAGATCTGAGATCAAACTTAGGTCCTTAAATATGCTACACAAGTGCTCTACCACTGAGCTACATCCCCAAACCTTGATTCAGTTTTTAGAAACTGTATCTTCAAGGTTAGCTTTATGGTTTCTATGGACATTAGTTCAGGACAATATTTTGAAAATCTTTAATCTATCAAGAACCTTATCCTGATTTAGAACAAACATACTGACATATTTGTCATGGTTACTTATATTCCAAGTCAGTAGTTGAATAGATAATAATAAATCAAAGATGGCTATTTTTATGAAGTACTGTAGTATTTGGAAGCTATTTTAATATTTTACTTTATTAACATGTATGAATTATACATATTATAATGTGGTTTAGTGTAGTATTTAGACACATGCATTCAATGTGCACTAGTCACATCAAGTCTCCCTTTATCCACACTCCTCCAACTCCTACTAAATTCTAGAAACCACTGTGCTACATTCAGCTCGACTTACCGTTAACTTCCACATATGAAAACATGCAGTACTTCTCTTTCCATGGCAGGTTTAATTTACTTCATATAATGTCCTCTAGTTCAATCACTTAGTTATTAATGACAGGATTGCGTTCTTCATGGATGAACAATATTTTATTTTGTATACATTTTCTGTGTCCATTCATCCATTAATGAGCACCTATGTTAATGCCATATTTTAGTTTCTGTACATAGTGCCACAATAAATATGAGCATGTTGTCATCTTTTTGGTGTGATGATTTCATTTCTATTTTTTCTCTGCCCACAATGAGATGGCTGGATCATAGGGCAGATCTAACTTTAGGTTTGTGAGGCAATTCCATACTGTTTATCATAATTTCCATAATAATAAACATTTTCATCAATAGTACATAAAATTTCCTTTTGATCACACTGCCAATGTCATTTGTTATTTTTAAAAAATAGTCATTCTAAATGGAGTAGGATAATGTCCCATTGTAATTTTGATTTCTAGTTTCTTGATGGTTAAGAATATTAAGTGTTTTTAGACATATATATTGATTATTTTCAGATCATTCGAAAGTGTCTATTCAGATCACTTGTCCATTTTTAAATGTGATTGATTATTTTATTTTTGTCAAGTTTTTTTAAATATGCCTCATATTTTCTGGACATTAATATTTATAGTTGGTAAAGATTTTCTTAAATTCTGTAGGCTTTTTCTTTACTATTTTAATTATTTCTCTGTGTAGAAGTTTTTTAATTTAATGTAATCCTGTTTGGGTTTTTTTTTTGGTTTTATTTTCTGTTCTTCAGGGGTCACACCCAAAAATTATTGCCCAGGTTCTCATCTCAGAAAAGGATCCTCTACATTTTCTTATAGTAGATGAATATTTCAGGTTTTGCAATTTTTATTGTACAGGTCTTTCACTTCCTTGGTTAAATTTATCCTAGGTACTTAATTTTTTGTAGCTGAAGTAAGGTGAATTGCTTTCAGTATTTATTTCTTAGAAATTTCATTAAGGATTTATAAAGATTGTAGTGAATTTGTGGATTCATTTTGTATGATACAATTTTGCTACACTTATTTATCAGTTCTAACAATCTTTTGATGGAAATTAAACTTAGATTTTTCTATATGTGGAAACATTTCCTCTGTATGCAAGAATACTTTTATTTCTTTTCTCCCTGTTCAGATGTCTTTTATTTAGTTTTCTTACCTGATTGCTCTCTCTTAAATCTGAATTACTATGTTGAATTAAAGAGATGAATGAGGATGCTATTTCCTTTTCCCAGATCTAACAGTGAACAATCCAGTTGAGGGCAGGGAACTCACTGTAGTGTCCTGTGTGAGTTCCTATCAAGAGGCTGAAAAGTCTGTAACGTGTCAGGACACAGCGTCCAAGGTGAAGGTGAAGACTGGAGCTCCTCAGAAGAAACAAAAGTGATCCTTCATTCTTAATTTCTCTTTTATTCCATTCAGGCTACAAGCCTATTATTTGGTGCCACCTATGCCCAGGGTGGGTCTCCTGTCTTCAGTAAATCTCTTCAGCACACCAAGAGCTGTGCTGATCCAATTCAGTTTGCATTTCTTATTCAAGTTGACACAATCAGTTAACTATCACTAGAGATAAGTGACTCCTTTAAAAATGTGTCTCGCGGTGTTGGTTTGATATGTAATTTCGACTTTGGTTCCAGTTGGGCACTGTGGTGTGGTCTCTCTGTAGATTCTTCGGCTGCTATCAGCGGTACAATGTATACCATAGACTAGTGAAGGTACCCACTGTCTCTGGGATCCAGACATGGGTGGGAACACACTAGCAGCTCAGGAATTCATAGTGTGGAGAGCAGTGAGTATGGGGTACTCTGTGTGTGGCACTCCTATGATGCAAGTAGGGACACCAGTTGAAGACTGATGTTTCCTCAGGCACTGCTGAGGTGAGCTCTGTTGCGAGCAATGTCTCCTGGCTCTGGAAGTTCCCGCAGTGGTAGGGGACTTGGAGGAACTGATGTCAAATCGGGCAGTGCTGGAAGCTGTGATGCTGCATGAAGGGAGTCCGCAATAGGAGCTGCAGTACACACTTTGTGGTACTTACACCTACTCCTGAGAGCAGCTTGTTCAAACATAGGATATGACAAGCTGGAAGGGGAAGAATGTGAATGAGGCAACATCATATACTATGACATTTGCTCCCATCACCTTCAGCAGCGTGTGTCCAGGAGCAGGTTGGAGGCTGGTTGCATGGTGTTTGGTGTTTGCTCCCAGCCTCTGCAGTATTACGTACAGACACAGAAGTATAGTGGGCATTAGGAACTGTGTGGGTGCCTCCTTTCAGTCCTGATATTAGCATGAATCCACACAAGACTGGCATGACCTTCATTCTAGAGGACGCTTGTCCTGATCTCATGGCTGTCAAGGGTAGCATTCTGCACTCACCTCGGCTCTGCAGCATTGTTACACTGAGAGGCTATATTGGTTCTGTGAGCTTGTAACCCATTAGCTTGTTTGGTGCAAGGTTTATGAGTTCCTGGAGGTGGAAATACTCAAGAGTTTCTGATCCCTAGAGTGTTCTTTGGAACAGTTTAGATATAACAGAGTAACACTTTCTACTTAAGGTTTAAACTGTATCAGTCAGTAGCTGGTAAATTATTAATTCTACTGGTGTTAACAGAAGCACTTTCAAAGATCTAAACTAAAATTATTAACATGCTTTATAATAACAGGATTTATAAATTCATTCTGGTTTGGCAAAAAGTAGAGAACCCTAGTTTATGAAATTTAATTCATTTGAACAATGAATAAAAATAGAATAAAGTATTTTTCCCTTTAGTTTCAGAACCTTTTGCTCACCTACTTTGGAAATTTTGTCCATTAATCTGGTAGGTCTATGTTAGAGAAAATGAATTCGAGTCTGGGTAAGTTTTTATGGTCACATGTGCAGTATAATATTTAATTGATATCTCTTAGTAGAATGTTACTAATGTTAGTAGAAGAGATCTACATTATTTCTTATTGTATGTCAATTTCTTATCCTGGTGTTGAAGATATTTTAAATATACCTGTATCAAAATTGTAGCCTCAGGTTTGATGATTTCAGGTCACACATCCTATACCCTGTATGCTACAATGCTCTCCTTATTTACTGAAAGATGAGCGAGATTTCTGAGGGTTGTATCTATGGGTGACTTATCCTTTAATCCACAGCATCTTCCTCATAACAACATGAAAACATTCAGAGTGATCTGTATGTCTGATATTGCAATTCTTCCATTTTAACTGTCTCCATCATTAACTGTCAAAGTACCACTCAAACGTCAAGTTTCATCTTAAAACTTGTCTTTATTTTTTCAGACCCACACATGATCTTTCCAAATCCTGGCCTTTAAACATATATTTTATATTTTCAAAATAGTTATTAAAGTTAGTAGTACTTAGTAAATTGTACATCCTTTGAGTATTTAAATAGTAGCAAATATTGACCTCACTCTCAAACTGTGTCCTGCTATAGTCCCAGGCAACACAGTGAATTTATAGACATGTTGCTAGATACATTAAATTTTGAGAGAAATAGAAACACTTGACTTCTGTCATTCTTTGCATGAACTGCAAGCTTGAGGTGCTTCAGAATCTTAATATTAGATCATGGTGTGTTTCTTTCACCATATCACATTTCCTGAAGCGGATGGCTTTTTGTAATGGTTAATATAAAAAACAAACAAACAAACAAAAAAAAAACCAAGTACTATGCAAAGAATAAAATGGGGCAAAAATGAAGGTAACAGTGACCAATTTGATCCCAATGTTTTAGTATTTGTGCTTTGTTGCGTAGGCATATACATCACATCAATAAATACAGAAAAGATAAAAATATACTTTCTTTCAATTTTATGTATTATTTTTAAATGGCTAAATTGTGATATAAATAATAAGCTGATCGGACTTAATCTCTTAATAAGTGACACTGTTTTCTTTTTTTTTTTCACTAGGTGAAACTTGTGAAGAAAACATGAGCTACTAAAGATATTCATTTGGGAACCTCTGTGATGCTATAAAATATTCGTATGCTTTGTAGTATGTCGACTGTCATTATGGTAGACATTCAGTGGCTACTTCTATACATAAAATATCTTAGGTTCCTGGATCTAATAGCAAGTTAAGCATAATTCTGTCTTCAGATGAAATGCGCAAAATTTATTGTAGATCTTACCCTGAGAAAACTGCAAGCATCAGATACCAACACATGCATATGGCTACACAAGTTGCCTCAGTTGTGAAATAACAGTGAGAACTTGCCCTTTGGCAGTTATTCGAATATAGGACATTCTCAAATTACCTCACAAGTTGCTTCTCTTAATAAAAGACTTCTCTGTGTATCTGGATTCTTCAATGTCTGAGATGAAAGAAGAAAGAAAAAAAAGACCTTTAATGCAATACTGGCATAATAAAAACTTCCTTAATGAAGGTGATGGTCAGTGCTAGTTTGGACATTGGAAGTCTGAGTCAGTAAGAGCAATCCCATAAGACTGCTTAGAGGCTTGGCTTTGGAGGAAGCCTGTCTCTACCAAGTCACATATTTGTTGAAGTTTGTTATCACGTATCAGGTAAACTGCATGCACTCACACTCCAATTACCGCCTCCCTATACCATTATGTTGGAGAGTAGCAAAATCACATCCAGAAATTTCTCATATTTAGCAAAATCACTTCCAGAGGGACTTGTGCATGCACAATGAATTATAATACATAGGGAAATAAGAATTTCTTATTCCACCAGTTAGGAAACTTTACATATCTGAGGTATTTTCTGGAAAGGGCAACCCAGAGCCTGGTATCATGGGAGAGAAGATTGAGAAGCCAGAATCGGTGAATACTGGCATGGACAGATGGCACGGGAAAGCAGAGAGGATCTAGCAAGTGTCCTGGAGAACATAGAAATCATGCTTTGTGGATTTTACAGTTTTGCCTCAGGCTAGCCCTGGAGCTACCAGACAGTTTGTCACTGAAAAGCAGAATTTAAAGTTTATTTAAGAGGTTACGAATCTTAAAATACCTTTCTCATCTTTAGTTTCACTTGCAATGGTTTCTGTCACCAGATGGAGCTAATGAGAATTTTCCTGTAGGTAACTTTTGGGTGTTGCCTATGGTTACTAAGTTTGTAGAAATTTAAAAATTTCTGTTAATATCCAAACAACTTGCTGCGTATCTGCCCTTTGGTTGTTGGTGAAATGTGAAATGTTAAAGATAGGAAGGAAACGATTAGAAAGTAGTAACTACATTCCATAGAAAAATAATTTGAGTAGGAAATGTGGTGTTTTGATTATTGTTGCATTGGTTAATATCAAAATTGTAAACAATGATGTTCACCATTAATTTTTATTAGCCCCCCAATCTTTATTTAATACTTGCATTTAGATGTTATAATTAATCATCAAAGGGCTTACTCTTTTTTTTTTTTTTTTTTTTTGAGGCACCGGGGATTGAACTCACAACCTCGCGCCTGCCAGGGCAGGCGCTTAAGCCGTAGAGCCAAACTCCTGGCCCTAGTTTTTTGAGGCAGGGTCGCACTATGTAGCTCAGGCTGGCCTTGCGCTCGCGTTGTAGCCCAAGCCGGCCTCGAACTCACAACGCTTCTCCTACCTCAGCCTCCCGAGTGCTGGGATTAAAGGCGTGCGCCACCACGCCCGGCTATGGGCTTACTCTTATTAGCAAAAATATCTCTAAAATTTGGAAATAATGCAAAAAAAAGGATGATGCCATGTTCTCTCAATTTAATATTGGCATGTTATTGAACAAGCTTGGCAGAAAGTTTAGTTATGGAAGACATATTCACTTAATTTTACTTTTTAGTATTTAATTAGGGTCTTCACTTTAAAAATTTATGTGTTAATTTATAGATGTCTCTCAAATAAAGGGGATCATCTCAGAGGTTATAGGATTATTTCTCTATAGTTCATTAATCAATTTTGTATCTATTACCAAACTCATTTCAGCATTCCTTTGATGGACTGATTATATACATCACCATTCTGGGGATGCTTTGAACTACTTCTACGTTCTGATAAGTTCCCTTTTTACTTGGTGATTCGAGTAAAATATATATTACTTGGTCTTTCTATATTTATATAAGAATTGTTTTTTATGTTTTGGACAATTTTTCTGGGACACCAATCATACATATAATCATTGTAGCATCACCTGGCACTCCTCTTTAAATCAATCATATCTCATGCTATTAACTATTTAGAATTCCAGACAGGCTTATGTGATAATTTGGATGAGAAAGAAGTACTAATTAGGAAAACTGTGTATGCAATTCAAATTACTCATGCATGTGGGCCATATGTTTTCTGGTCAGAAAAGATGCTGTTTTTCTGGAATATATGTTGTTTCCCTAAAGCCATATCACACTATTTTGGCAACTGAATGAAGTATGTCTGGGAGGTGGAAATGGCAGGATATAAAACTGGTAATTGCTGAGCACCTAATACATGTTAAGCAGTGCTATTCATGTCCTGCATTAGCTTTAAAATGATTACATATTGTAAAATTATGATTTTCATTTTAAAGGCAAGAAAAATTTAGAGGTAAACTTATTTGGGCAAAATGCACTTTATAGGTTAAACTCAAGTTTGTCAGACTCCAAAGTCATGCTCGTTCTGCTACTGTACCATTGTAACAGAGTTTTTTCATGAAGTTAGTTGGAAGTTGTTGGATTAATAAGAGTAAATACTTTTTTTATTTTAAAGAAGATAGAATAAAACAAATCAAAAGAGACCAGTGTAAGAGATACAGGACTTCAGAACATTATGAAATCAACAATAGTTGCCATAATCCTTTTGATGTCTTCAAAATAGCTGCAGATAACTTTGGACATAATAAAACTCAAAAAGAACAGAATAGAATAGAAACAATAAAAACAAAACAATGAATGAAATAAAGCACTTTGAAACAAGCCAATAGTAAATCCAAAATTGCTACCATAATATATGTTGCTGCCTTTGAAATAGCTGCTCCTGCCATCAGATTTGACATAATCAAACAAAACAAAAGAGAATAAAACCCAACCCAACAAAACAATGGAAACAATATATGACTTCCAAAACCAGGCTACAGGGCATCAACCATGGCTGCAACCCTCAGAAGGAGATGCCTCCTAGATGTCACACTGTGTATCACTATCCTCTGAACCTATGATCAGACCACTGGCCCTAGATTTGCAATGTTAGTGAAACACCAAAGCAATGCAGGCATTCAATTGCATTTCACCTTGACAGCTATCATCACAGGCTGTGTTTCTCTAGATAAGATGGTCTCTTATGTTGGGAGTGCGGGTAGGTACTTATTTTTGCCAGCCTGCTCACCAGAAGGGTCTGGTGTCTGGCTGTTCCAGTCTGGCAGCGGCCTGTGCATGGAGCTGGTTCCCAGATGGGTCTTGCTTGTTGGTGTGGCCTTGTTCTCTTTATCCCTGGTCCCTGAATGATGGTGACTTACAGGGAGAGGCTGGGGTCTGGCTGTTCCAGTCTGGCAGCAGCCCATGCATGGTGCAGATTCCCTATAAGAGTAATTACTAATTAAACAAAATCACTGCACATTTTTTATGAAGATCAAAAATTTTGGTCAAGAATTAAAAAAAAAATTTTTTTATTTAAAAGAGAAAAAGGGGCCTGGGATTTATCTAAGCTGTGTAAGTGCCTGCCTGGCAAGCCAGGTTGTGAGTTTGATCCCCAGTACCCCCCAAAAAAAAGTAAAAGAGAAAAAAAGACACAGAAAAGAAAAACAAAAAACAAAAGAGACAAACAAACAACAACAAACTCAAAACAATAACAATATAGGCTTTCAAAATGAGATGATAGAAATTTAACAGTGGTTGTTATCTTGCACATTGTTATCTTCAAATGAGTTGCTTAGGTCAAGAATTTATAAAAACAGTCCCAGTACTGTGTCACCAAGAATTCAGATAATTTGGACTACATGGTGTTAGAATGATTGCAAAAAATGGAGTGGATAAAAAAAAATTTACAGAATAATTGTAAGTCAAGTATTTATTTGTAATAATACATTTTATAGCAGATCTCAGCTTTCTCATGGCAATCGCCTTCCTTGGTTTCTGATTGGGGCATTCTTCAACATGGCTGTTTGGGGTGGCTATTAAGGTATTAGTGCAGCATCTCACTATGGGATGTGAAGGGGATATGTCCTCTTTTCCATGCCTCAGAGAATCCAGGTGTGGGCACTTACAATTTTCTTCAGATTAATAAGTTACTCTTTTCTGAGATTCTTCAACTTTAGTGGATGATGTAAATCTATGAAGAAAGGAGGAGGTCAGTTTCTTTTTAGTGGTCAAGGAAGCACATGAAAAAGACTATTTATTCAGAGCAATATTGGCTATGGATCCTGCTAGGTCAGTCCTTTGGAGTTTCCTTGATGTGGCTGAAATAGCTGTCATTTTCACAGCATCTATTTCACTTTGCTCTTATTTATTTCAGTAAAGTTTAAGCTTGGTACAAGGCTGATGATTACAGATTTAAATTTCCTTCTTACCTTGTGGCTAGCTGCAGCTAAATGACTAAGTTTCAGACAGTGGGATATAAGCAGAATTAATGGGTGCAACCACTAGGTCCTTTCCCTGCCATAACTATGTTTTCTTTTCAACAGACTAAAATGAGGTTATTGTAACAATAAAGCTTTGACTTTGGGAAAAAGGACAATATTTTATAGCATTAGCAACAAACAGAAGAAACACAGTCCTCTGATCAACTTTTTGTAGAGATCTGAATCAGTTTGAAAGACTAGCTTTTGCCTTCTGTGAGAAGGAAGTCTGTTAAGCATAATTCACAATATTTGGGTGTCTCAGTTACAGAATCTTAATCTATTTCTTACCTAGTTAGTATACTTTCCATTTTTAAATGCTTTAGACACTTAATTCTCTCAATTTTTAAATGCTTAACTTACAGACTTCCTCAATTCTGTGCACTGCTGTTGCCTCCCCAAGTAAAGTGTTTGATTGAATAAGTTATTTAAAAATGATTTCTGTTGCTTGCCACCAAGAGCTCTGATATGATTTCATTCGTACTTTGTCTTAAAGTCATTTTAATCTCTCCTGAAGCCTCTGTTGCAGAAATCATGGTTCTTTGCTGATGATTTTCCATATGCGATTGCCCAACACTAACTTTTTTTCTCAACAGAACAGAATTTATTAAACACAAGTTTAATAAACATTTGGGAAGCTGTCACCATCATGCTTCATCTCTCTCAAGGAAACTGAAAAAGATGACACAGACCATTATGGATAGCTTGAAGAAAACTGCTGGAAAAGATCAGAGAAAAATGTACCTTGTCTACTAGCTTCTCAGGGACTGATCCTGAAGTTTTAGTCTCCAGTGACTCACACTGTGTCTGATGCATGTTTGAGGTCTAAGGAAGGCTTAATTGTGCACTGAATCTGTCATTGCATTGTGAGTAACAGGGGGAATGAACTCCCGCTGAATTCCTATTAGGAACCTCCTTAAAAATTATTTGAAAAACCCACATGCAAATCTGGATGGGGACATGGAAGCAAACATAATGCTATTCTTTCTGTGTCTGTGTTTTTCTGATTTCTTTACTAGGTCTACTTTTTAAGTGAGATACCTTTGTGCTCTTTCAGAAGCATTCCTTACCCTCTTCCCAGGAAACTGACCTGCATCGAATATATCAGTAGCTTTCCTGTGTGCCCAGCTTCAGGTTGGATTCCAGTTCTCCACTGAAGAGCAATGAAGGCAGAGAGAAATGAGGGATAAGAGTAAGGTTACAGGTTGATTTGCTCTATAAGGTAATCTTGCTTTAGGATGCCCCTAATTGAGAAGCACTGCTTCTTTCAGTGATTCTAACTTTTCATAACAATTTCTTTCTCACATTTGAGTAACTGCTTCTTTCACTCAGTTCTCAGATGACAACAGTTTAGATGCTGTCAGTGCAGGACCACTGCTCTATCCCTTGATTCCTTTTGTAATAGTCGTTTTGTGGGCAATTCTTCGTTGAGTTATCCTGGTTGTGTGTGTGCGTGTATGTGTGTGTGTGTGTGTGTGTGTGTGTGTGTGTGGTGCCTATGTGTGATTTGTTTCTTGTTGCCTCTTGGCTGATACTCTCTTTATCTAGAGTTTACAGCTTTTCTGTGTTGGTAGGTAACCTGTGAATTAACAAGGAGATCCACTGTACATGGTGAGCAAAGGACCAGAATTTGTTTATCCTTCATATAGGCATCAGAAGAAATGCAGTGCGGGGCTGGTAGGCAGTTGTGCCATCCCTGACACACAACTTTCACTGAAAGAAGAGTTGAAGTTGGCTTCTCTGGCCTTTACCATTTTTCAGCAACAATAGTGAGAAAAACAAATAGCAGGGTTCACACTCAATCTCTTCAAGTACAAGACCCCAGAATGGTTCACATATCACTTCTGCTCGGATCAAAAGAGCATTGCCTTAATCACTGCTGTTTGGTGAAAGAAAAACTGGGAAATCCAATCTTTCTTTGGGCAGTAATGTGAGATGCTGACATTCTATTGCTATGGAATAAAGGCAAAATTGTTAGTGGAGGGGAACTAATATAAGGTTAAGGGGCTGATTTAGTTTGAGGGGAGCTAGCCAGACAGTTACAATGCCCCAGGAATACAAAACTGAACATGATGCTCCTGCCTATCTATTAACTAATGATCTGATTGAAAGACAGGCCTTGAGAGAGACACTTTCAATATGACAAATAGGACCAGGTAAAAGATCAGAGAAAATCCTGTGGAAGCAGAGGGGAAGGATATTTACTCTAGGCTTACAGCTCCATAAAACTATTAAAAAGTAAGTGATTAAGCTGTGGTTTGAGGTCACCAAGTTAATCACCTGCAAATTGTTCATCATTATATGAAAAAAACTGTAATGTTCTAGTTTCTGCTTGCTGATGAAAAATGACCCATGTGGAACTTTTTGCAAGAGACTACTATAGTTTCTGCCACATGGTACAAGTAAAACTTTATCATTTAATTCTGAACTCTACTGTTATGCTGACTCAGTGCCTAAGTCAGTGGAAACCAGAAATGACCCAGTGTAGGTCTGCCAAACTCTCTCTACCAAGAGAACTGCCTTGTGTGAGAACAACCAGCACCTTACTACTATTCTTTCTTTGAGAAAGTAAAGAGCTCTTGGGCCCAACCTACACATAAAGCCATATATGCATTTCAATCCCTCTGAAGTTCAAGTAACTATGTGGTTTAGAAAACAAGAGTGACTTTCATGCATTAAAAATATGTTCCTCAGGGCTGGCAGTTTGGCTCAGCGACTTACGCGCCTGTCAGGCAGGCACGAGGTTGTGAGTTCAATCCCCAGTGCCAAAAAAAAAAAAACAAAAAAACAAAAAAATATATATATATATATATATATATATATATATATATGTTCCTCAAATGTCACTACAATACAAGACCCCATGCTAGAAGCTGAGGAATTTCTTAGCTATTTATATCTTAGAAATAAATCTTAATTTGTATAAGAAAAACTAGCCTTAACACTTCTTTGCCCTTGGAGAATCAACTCTTAACTCCTCTGCTCATGGAATGAATAAACAGAACCATTAGAATCAAAATAGACTCTTCTGATCCTGGGTCTCAAACATATTTCCTATGGGAACATCACAACATCACAGAAGAGAATGGGAGGTGTAGCAGGTTCCTTCAGACCACTCTGTTTGAGGTTCTTAGCCTCCAGAGTTTTAAGGAGTTGGGAAGGGACTGTATGAACCATTGAATGTTCATTTACAGCTCCATTTGGCCTTCTGAGTTATGCTTCTGTTCTAGTCTGCTTTGTGCTTCTTTAGAAAAATACCATAGAATGAATAATTTACAAAGAACAGAAATTTATTTCTTATGGTTGTGGAGGCTGGCAAGTCTAGAATGAAGGTACAAGCACCTTATGAGGGCTTTCTGGTCTTATTCTGTGTCAGAAATCAAGAG
>RJWM01029062.1:0-24866 GCA_004363535.1 Dasyprocta punctata | reverse complement strand
TGGGAGCCAGGATAAGTCCCTGGATGAGGGCTATGGGTTCAGCCCATTGGGAAATTGCTCCCTTGGGAAAGACTCAAAGCTTTATTATGTCTTGAGTTATAGATAATGGTATATGCTGTCTGGCAGCAGGAGTCTTGTTTAGGGGTGCTACACATTTAGAGACCCCTGGTTGCACCATAGAAATCTGGTTTGGAGTGGGTGGCTCACATGGCCTGACCTTGGAGACCCAAATAACCTCTTTTTCTTTCTCTCTTCTTTTTGTTTCTTTCTCTCTTTCCAAAAGAAGAAAGGGAGGTTATAAAGGAGCATGGTAGATCTTATATTATAATGTATATGGTTTCCCCTCCTCATCAAGATATCCTCCTCTACTCTGCAGTTCTCTGTATCTTCCTGATAACTAATACCAAGAAAAAGTTAAAGGATTTGGGACAGGGAAAGAGAAGAAAAAAATGAAAAACCTTTTTTTCATAAACTGAGCTTACCAGAGTAATTCAATATCTGTCCCCAAAACATCACCTTCAGGTTACATTTTATGAACTGGGGACCAATTTAAGATAGAAGATTTTAAAAGGTTTATTTTTTTCTATGAAGGCAGAGTGAAAAAGACAAGGCCTCAAATCTCTTGTCTTTTCCCCTTCTGATTCTTACAAGTTGTAAGTCTATAACATTACCTAACAGGAAATGTATTCAGAGTAACTTAAAGTACTAAATAAAATACTATTGTGTCATACAAAAGAAGAAAAAAATAGTTAATTGATAACCCCTACAAATATTCAATTTATAAACATACAACTATGAAGAAGATTTTTTTCTTTTTGGTACCGGGGATCAAACTCACAACCTCACGCCTATCCGGCAGGTGCTTAAACCACTGAACTAAATCCCTGGCCCTATTTTTTGAGACAGGGTCTCACAATGCAGTTCAGGCTGGCCTTGAACTCACTTTGTAACCCAGGCTGGTCTCAAACTCACAACGATCCTCCTGCCCTAGCCTCCCAAGTGCTGGGATTAAAGGTGTGTACCACCACACCCAGCAAGGAAGAAGATTATTATAATTCAGCATAGCTAATACATCTTAGAATGCACTTTAACATAGTTGTTTTATGTGTTCTATATATTATCCTGTCTGTTTGCCTGCCCATTAATTTGTTTTAATATTTTGTTAAAGTACTTGCAGGTGCTTTATGTAAAAAGAAATATGTTTGTTAGATAAATAATTTTTCTTCTTATTTTTCCCCTATTCACTGTCAATCTAGTAGGGTGTCAGGTCACTGGAGGGCGGTCCTAAGGGAGATTTTTCTCAGGTGAGGTCGAGGTTAAAGAACACACATGTGCAAGACATCAGCAACAATAGCGTGCAGCATGGAACAGAGCAGAACACACAGCATAAGAGCACGGGAGCTGCCTATGCATTGTGTAGTTCTTATACAGGTCGTTATTTCATATTTACATTCTTACATGGTGCTGTAATCAGCACATGCATGTTTACCTGTGCTAGGTCATGGTTACATAATTGTATTCCACTGTGCTCTTGTGCTAAACAAGCAGGGTCACATCCTTAGATGCCCCTGAGATTTGAAGAAGTCTGAGTGGTTCCCTACCTAGGGTTCCCCAAAAATCACCACCAACAAGCACTTATACAGATATTGGGGCGATAGCCAAACATAAAACATGTAAGGATGATGGCTAATATGCTCAATACTTACATGGGACTTACAAATATAAGTCTTAAAGTTAGCTAAAGGTTATGTATGATTTGTTTAATATGTATTAATGTTCAGATATATGTTATCCTACAAAAGTTTCATTTAAATCAGGCTATGCAGTAAGTTCCCAACTTATGAACTTTTAAGTTGCAAATTTTCACAGGTGTACTGTATGAGACTCATTTTGTGAGATTACAAACTAATTTGACTTACAAACTTTCTCCCAGAACAGAACTTGTTCTTAAGTCAGGGACTGACTTACTATACATAGATATTTTTATTGGCCCAAATATTTTTATTCATATGGCTTAATAACAGTGAGTGAGTAAGATAAAAGTAAACATGCCTTTAAACTGGGTGATATCCCTCCATGAACCTGGGATTGGCCGTGGCAAGTTTCTGTACATGTAGGAGAGGACAGAGGCCCTGCTCCACCCCACCTCCACCAATAGCAGTCATCTTCTATGCAACGTAGAAGGGGAGTAGACCATCCCACTGACACCAGCTGCATGACGCACCCTGCAGCAGAGGAGAAAAGAGGACCCACAGTGCCTTCACTGCCAATACTAGCCACTTTGAGTATATAGTGAGAAAGGAAGCTTAAGGCCCCATCCCACTTTTCACACTGGCTGTCTTGTATACCCTGTGTGGGAAGTAGGAGAGTGGTCAAACTACTAAATGTAGCTGAACTGCATCTTGGTTCCCCACAGAACAAGGCAGGAGAGGTGAAACCAAAAAAGACTGACCAGATTGAGAATAAGACCAATACCCAAGAGGAGAGTTTCACTCCAGAATTGAAGTGTTACTCTACTGCAGCCTGGATCAGAGATAGCCTTGGGAGACAGACTTACAGAATATGAGAGCTATGCAGAGATCTGCTGAGATCACTTGAGAAGCTCTAGCTCGGACTATGAAGGTTGTGGGGTCTGAATTCTGCAATGGGAACCCAGGTTTGAAGGGTATAATCCTTGGAAGGGGTTAATATGAAAGAGACAATATTTAGTTGAGTTGTTTGCTTGCACTTTTGAACCACTACCGAAATTCACCAGTGTTATAATGTAAAATAGTCATTATTTGTGTTGCTAAATATCTACACTAAAATCATATATGTATTTACTCTAGTTAATGGTGGTTTATGAGTGCTTCTTAGAGTTTGTCAGTATCCAGTTTATATTTGATTCCATGGTTGTCACTAAGTTTATTACTATAGACAAAGTGACATAGTTGTTGCTATTAATTGGTTTACACTGAATGCCAATGTCTGGATTGTATGACAGTCATAAATAATACTGTGGCTAATTCCTGACAAACTAGGCAATAGGCCAAAGAAGGTGGAAACTCCAGCACAGAAAACAAACAAAAAATAGAAACATGAGAAAAAAAGGCAACAAAGTGCCTCCAAAAACTCCCAACTTCAGCAAAACTGATCCATGGGGCATTGAGGGGGAGGAAATCAGAGTCCACACAGTAGAAATATTGGAAAGGGTATCAATAGAAATAATAATTATGAGACAGTTCAATAAGGTCTTAATGAATTCAAAGTAGATGTAACAAATATACAAATGAAACAAATGATTACTGAATCTAGAGAAGACCCTAATAAAAATCTAGTGGAAAGCTGGGTGTGGTGGTGCACGCCTTTAATCCCAGCACTCGGGAGGCTGAGGTAGGTGGAGCGTTGTGAGTTCAAGGCCGGCTTGGGCTACAATGCAAGCGCAAGGCTGGCCTGAGCTACACAGTGTGACCCTGCCTCAAAAAACCAGGGCCAGGAGTTTGGCTCAGCGGCTTACGTGCCTGCCTGACAGGTACGAAGTTGTGAGTTCAATCCCCGGTGCCACAAAAACAAAACAAAAAAAATCTAGTGGAGCTAAAAAAAAGAAATGTAAAGCATGAATGGCTGGCATAGGAAAGAAGTTAGTAAATAATAAATGTTAGTTAATAAAAATGTTCCAAACAGAAATCCAGGAGGTTTAAAACCTGACTGAAAGCAAGGGCAGCAGAGGTGACCAGTGTGAGGACAGAGTATCAGATCTAGAAGACAGGGCTGTGGTTGGTAATCAACAAATAACAGTTACCTTAAAAACCACAGGAGAATATGAAAATGAATCCAACAGCTGCTACATGACTCAAATATGAGAATAATTGGAATTAATGAAAATTCACAAGATACCACAAAGGGCATAAAAATTCTAATTACATAAATAAGAGAAGAAACTTTCCAGAGTTAGAAAAAGAATTTAACATACAAATAAATGAGACGCATAGAAGCCCAAATACACATGGTCAGGAAAAAAAATCACTCCATTGTCACATCATAATTAAAATACCAAAAATCCAACACAAGAACAGAATCTTAAAAGATATTAGAGAAAAGCAGTGAATCACTTATAAAGGAAAATCCATCACAATTACAATAGACTCCTCAAAACAAAACTTAAAGGCAAAGACAGCTTGGAATGAAGTATGTTAAGCCCTAAAAGAAAAAAGAAAAAAGAAAGGAAAAAACCTCTCCAATTCAAACTGATATATCCTGCAAAATTACCTTTCAAAATTGATGGAGAAATAAGATATTTCCACTATGAAGAACATCTAAAGAAATTCATGACAACTGAAGCAACACTAAAAAATTCTCCACAACATCCTAGAAAGAAACAATGAACCTAACAACACCAAAAAGTCCAATAGAATGAATGCATCATATGAATAGCAATTAAGTAGGAAGGCCAGAAAGCAAAATAGCAACAGGTAAATAATACAATGACAGGAATAAGTCAACACCTATCAGTTATAACTGTTGATGTGAGTGAACTTAATTCACCAATCAAAAGACACAGAGTAGCAGAATGGATTAAGGAACAAAATATAATGGTATAAGAAATAAAATGGCTGGCTGTATAAAGAAACACATTTAACCAAAAAGAGAAATTCACAGACTCAAAGAATGAAAAATAACATTCTATGCAACAGAAACCTAAAAATATTTTCAAAGTGGACTTTGAGCCAATGCTGATCCAAAGTGACAAAAAGAACATCACATATTTGTTACAACAGGAAGAGATAAGAATTATGAACATAATATATACCAAAGTATGGTGCAACTAACTTCATAAAGCAAACACTGATAGACATAAAAGGTCACAAAAATATCAATACAATTCTAGTGGGAACATCAATAACCCACTACCAAAAATACAAATAAACAAAATAAACAAAAAGGCAAGAAATATCAGGGTTGAACCAGATCCTTGAATAAATGGATTTAAGAGATATCTACAAAGTGATCCATCCAATAATGATAGAATACACATTATTTTTGACAGCACATTGTACTTTCTCCAGAATAGACCACATTCCAGCTAGTAAATGTGAAAGAATCAAAATTTTACCATGCATATTATCAGAACACAGTGCAATGAAACTTGAATTCAATAAGAAAAAAAGCACAGAAACTATGCAAATATATGGAAATTAAGAAACACATACTTGAATAATAAATGGATCACAGATGAAATTAAAGAAGTAAGGCAGTTCCTAGAATTAATAATGCCAATATAACCTTCCAGAATTTATTGGACACAATGAAAGCATTGTGAAGAAAGTATTTGGCCATGAATGCCCACATCAGAAAAGCAGAACAAGCCCAAATAACCTAAAGATGCAGCTCAGGGTCCTAAAAAAACAAGAGCAGTTCAAATCAAGACCTGGCAAAAAGAAAGAAATTATAAAGATCAGAGGAGAAATCAAATTAAATTGAGACTACAAAAGCAATACGAAGAATCAATGAATTGAAGATCTAGTTCTCTGAATGAATAAACAAAATAGGCCAATGCATAGCCAATCATACTCTCTAAAAAAGAAAAAAATCAATACAATTAGAGGTGAAAAAAGTAAAATCACAAGTGGACATCACTGATATCCAGAAAATTACTAGCAACTATTTCACATTTATATGCCAAAAAAATGGAGAACTCAGGAAAAATGTAGACATTGTTAGATATATATTAATTACCAAAACTGAACCAAAAAGACTCAAAAACTTTTAGTAATCCAACAGTCTGTCACACTGAACAAGAATTTTAAAAGCCTACCAACTGAGAAAAGCCTAGAACCTAATGGACTCATTGCTGAATTCTATAAGTATTTCAGGGAACGTCTAAAACCAATAGTCCTCACTTTGGAGAAATCAAGAAAGAAGGAATACTCCCAATGGCCAAATAGGTTTCATCCTAGGAATGCCAGGATGGCTCAATATACATAGATCAATAATGTAATTTATCAAATAAATAGAAGCAAGGACAGGAAAACACATGATCATCTAAATAGAGCCAGCAGAAGTCTTTGACAAAACTAAAATTCATTCATAATAAAAACCCTGAAGAAAATTGGTATCAAAGGATTTAATCTCAAACTTATTAAAAGCCACTCTCGACCAACTTACTGCCAACATCACATTAAATTGGGAAAGCTTTCTCTCTAAAATCAGGAACGAAGCAAAGATATCCACTATCACTACTCCTCTTTTATTCAATAAAATTCTTAAACCATTAGACTGTTCAATTAGGCAAGTAAAACAAATAGAAGGAATACATGTAGGAAGGAACTAAGTCAAAGTATCATTACGTGCGGTTGTCAAGGTCTAGCACATATAAAGCCCAAATATTCCACCTAAAGACTCCTAGAATTAGTAACCAAATTCAGCAGTGTAGCAGGACACAAACAACAAAAATCAGTAGCACACTTACACATTAATAATGAACTCACTGAGAAATTAGCAAAATAATGCCATTCACAATGTGATAGAAAAAATGCTTAGGAATTAACTTAATCAATGAAGTGAAAGATCTGTATAATGAAAATTTTGTCAGTCTGAAAAAAGAAATTGAGAACATCAGAAAATGAAAGACATCCCTTATCTATGGGTAGGCAGAACCAATATTTAAACAAATGGCCATAGTTCCAAAACTGATATACAAATTGAATGTAATCCTTCAAAATATCAACCACATTTCTCACATATATACAGAAAACAACTCTAAATTTCACATGGAAGAAGAGAGCCAGCATAGCAAAAAAAATCCTGGGTAACCAAAGCGAAGCAGGAAGCATCACAATCCCAGATTTGAAGGGTACTCTACAAAGCTTTGATTAATTGGGATCCTGGCACAAAAACAGACATAGGCATCAATGAAACAGAATAGAAGAAGCAGGAACAACCCCAGGCACATTTGATCTTTGCAAAGGGGTCATATGTTAGAGGAAAGGTAACCTTTTTAATAAATGGTACTGGGAAAACTGGATATCCACATACAGAAGATACTGTGTAGACTCATGTGTCTCAACATTTACTAAAATCAAAATTGATAAAAGATATTACTGTAGTTAAATCTGCTGGAAGATAAAATACATAAAATTCTTCAAGACATAGGTATAGACAAGGACTTTCTGAACAGAACTCAATGGCACAAGAAATACTGTAATATCAAGTGTCAACCAATGGTATAACATCAAATTAATGAATTCTGTATTTCAAAAGAAACAACCAAGAGAGCAAACAGACACGTATAGAATGGGAAAAATTTTTTCCAACCATTCCTCAGACAGAGGACTAACATCTATAATACATAAAAAAAAAAAACTAAAAAAAAAATTAAGCCTCCTAAAATAAAAGAGCCTGTCCAAAAATGAAAAAACAAAGTGAATGGACACTTCTCAGAAGAAGGAGTACAAATGAAAAAGTACAAACACAACAAACAGCCAATAAAGACATGAGAAAATGTTCACTATTGCTGGCCATTAGAGAAATGCCATCTTATCCTAGAAGGAAGGAATATCATAAAAAAATCAAATAACATAGTCTGGTGAGAATATAGGAAAAAAGGAACCATGTATCTCGTTGGTGATAATTTAAACTACTACAACTACTGTGGGAATCAATGTGGAGCTTCCTCAAAAAATTAAAATAGAGCCGGGCGTGGTGGCGCACGCCTTTAATCCCAGCACTCGGGAGGCTGAGGTAGGCGGAGCGTTGTGAGTTCAAGGCCGGCTTGGGCTACGACGCGAGTGCAAGGCCGGCCTGAGCTACACAGTGTGACCCTGCCTCAAAAAACCAGGGCCGGGAGTTTGGCTCAGTGGCTTACGGGCCTGTCAGGCAGGCGCAAGGTTGTGAGCTCTATCCCCGGTGCCACACACACACACACACACACACACACAAAAAAAAAAATTAAAATAGCTGGGCATGGTGGCACACACCTGTAAGTCCAGTACTTGGGAGGCTGAGATGGAAGAATTGCTACAAGTTTAAGGCACTTGGTCATGGTATACTATCTTCCTGATGATATGCTGCATTCTGTTTGCTAGTATCTTATTGAGGATTTTTGCATCTATGTTAATTACGGAGATTGGCCTGTAGCTCTCTTTTTCGGTTGGGTCTTTCTCTGGTTTTGGTATCAGGCTAATACTTGCCCAGAGTGAGTTAGGGAGTATTACTTCCCTTTCAATTTCAGTAGAGTTTGAGGAGTATTGGCATTATAAATCTTCTCTAAATTTCTTTCAGAATTCAGCAGTATGTCCATCAGGACCTGGACTTTCCTTTGTTGGTAAGGTTTTAATTACATTTTCAATTTCATTGACTGATACTGGGATATTCAGAATTTTATGTTCTTAATTCAACTTTGGCAATTCATACATATCTAGAAATCTGTTGATTTTTTTCTGTGTTTTCCTATTAAAGATTCTTGAAGTACTTATTGATGATCTTCTGAACTTCCATAGGATTATTAGTGATTTCAGCCTTTTCATTTCTCATGTATGAATGTGAGCCTTTTCTTTCCTTTTATTGATAAGGTTGGCTAAAGGTTTATCAATTTTATTTATTCTTTCAAAGAACCAACTCAATTCATCAATTCTTTGTATTGTTTTCTTAGTCTCAAATGCATTAATGTCTGCTTTGATCTTTATAATTTCCTCCCTTGGATGAACTCTGGGCTTGACTTGTTAATTTTGTAGAAGCTGGAGGTGTAACAGTAGGTTACTTATTTGTGCTTGGCCTGTTTTCCTGATGTGAGAATTCACTACTATAAATTTCCTTCTTAGGACTGCTTTCATTGAATCCCACAGATTCTGGTATATTGTATCTGAATTTTCATTTAATTGTTGATATTATTTAATTTCTCCTTTAATTTCATCTGTGACACATTGGTTGTTTAGGAGGGTGTTATTTAATTTCCATGTGTTTATAGAGTTTCTGTGATTTCTTTGGCCATTGGTTTCCAATTTCATGACACTATGGTTAGATAACATGTATAGGATAATTTCAATTCCTTTGCATTACTTAAGCATGCTCTCTTACCTACTATATGGTCTATTTTAGAGAACATCCCATGTACAGTTGAGAAGAATGTGTATTCTGATGTCGTGGGGTAGAACATTCTGTAAACATCTACTAAGTCCATTTGTTCACAGGTTTGGTTCAGTTCTGATACTTATTTACTGATTTTTTGTACAGTTGATCTATCTATTTGTGACAATGGGGTATTAAGGCCACCCAATACGGTTGTTGTTTTGCTTATTTGACTTTTAATGTCTATTAATATTTGTTTTATATAGTTGGGTGATCCCATATTTGGTGCATATGTGTTTATGATTATTATCTCTTACTCTTAAAGTTTTCCTCTAACAAATATATAGTGACCTTCTTTATCTCTTTTGGTCATTCTTCATTTGAAGTTTACATTGCCTGCAAACAGAATAACTACCTCTGCTTTTTTCTGGGTTCCTGTTGCATGGAGTATTGTTTTCCATCCTTTGATTTTCAGTCTGTGAATTTCTTTTTGAGTTAAATGTGTTTCTTGAATGCAGCATATTATTGGATCTTGTTTCTTGATCCATTCTTCCAGACTTCTTCTCCTTCTCCTCCTCCTCCTCCTCCTTCTTCTTTTTTGGTACTGTGGATCAAACTCACAACCTTATGCTTGCCATAGTCTGTTAGTTTTGATTGGTGAATTGACACCACTTATCCTGATGGTTATAACTGATATATATTGGTGTATCCTCGTCATATTATTTTTCTGCTGTAGGTTCCCTGCTTTTCTCCTTTATTTAATTGCTTGCCCTGCATGGTGGTTTCTTTCTGTTATCATTCTTGGAATTGTGGTCATTTTTATCTCTGTGTAGAATATCTTTCAGTACCCTTTGTATTTTTGGTTTGGTGGCCATGTGTTTCTTCAGTTGTTCTTTGTCATGGAATTATCTTATTTCTCCATTAATTTTGAGATAGTTTTTTCAGGATACATCAATTTGGGTTGGAAGTTTTTTTTTTTCCACTTGAAATACTTCATTTCAAGCTCTTCTTGATTTGAGGGTTTGTGGTGAGAAGCCTGCCATGTTTCTGATGGTCTTTCCATTATAGGTGATCTATTTCTTTTCTCTAATAGCTTTTAATATTCTATTCTTGTGCTGCATTTCCGTGCTGATCCTGTTATTTTTAGGAGATGACTGCTTTCCTTATCACTATCTGCATTTCTGTCTTCAAAGTCTGGTGCATGGGCTGGTAAACAACAAGAGCCAACCCCCACCCCCACCCCCACACACTCTGGAAGCAACTGGCTGATTTGGAGAAGCACAGGCTGCAATGACAGCTACTGAGGTAAAATACAATTCAATGCTTGTAGTGTTAAGTGTTTCACTGACTTTGCAGGTCTAGGGTTAGTGATCTGATCATCTATTCAGAGGATAACAGTAGCCATTGTTAATTCCCTATTATCTTGTTCTGAAGTCCTGTATCATTTTCATTGTTTTATTGGGTTGGGTTTTATTCTGCATTGTTTTGTTTGATTTTGTTGTATCGATGGCATGGGCAGCCATTTCAAAGATAGCAAGATGTATTATGGTAGCTATTTTGCATTTACTATTGTCTTGCTTTGAAGTCCTTTATTGCCTTCATTATTTTGTTTTTATTGGTTCTATTCTGTTCTATTTGTTTGATTTTTACTATGTCTGAAGGTATCTGCAGCTATTTTGAAGACAACATGAGGCATTATGGTAACCCTTGTTGATTTCATATTGTTTTGAAGTCCTGTGTCGCTTACACTGGTTTGTTTTGATTGGATTTATTCTGTTTTATTTTGCTTGGTTTTATTCTCTTTAAAATAGAAAAAAAAATTAAAAAGCTAAACAAAATGATACAAAACAAGAATGAGAAGTTTACCCAAGAATTACAGTCAATGAAAAGATTTTAAGCAGAAATATAGAAGATTAAAAGTTATGCTGTATGAGGAGCAGAAGCAACCACTATGAAGATGGCATTTGAGAACTAGAAGAGAATTATGCCTTCAACGACCAACTACTAAAAGACATCTTAAAAACAGGAGAACATGAAAAACTGCTACATAATGCAAATAAGCTAATCTAAGAGTAACTGGAACATGTAAAAAATAAGAAGACAACACCAGTGGCATTAAAAAACCTACTCAAAGAAATAATGGAAGCTGGGCATGGTGGCAGGAGGCTGAGCAGGAGGATCATTGGGAGTTCAAGACCAGCCTGGGATACAAAGTGAACTCAAGGCCAGTCTGAACTTCATAGCAAGACCCTGTCGAAAAAAGACAAAAAAAAAAAAAAATGGTTGCAACATTCCCTGGAGAGGATGTCTAAATTCTGATGAGACTGATATAGGGAAACTGTAGGCCCAGTGATGCTTGCCCTAAGGGCAAAGAAATAATGGAAGAAAAATTTTCAAATATAAGGAAAGAAATAAACATACTGATCAGCAAGGCATGTAGAACTCCAAATAGTCATGACCAAAGCAGAATACTCAAAGTACCAGAGGTCCACTAGAAGGACAAAATTTTAAAACCTAGTATATAGAAAGGTAATGAATCACATACAAAGGCAAACTCATTTGAATGACAGTAGACATCTCTACATAAATCTTGAAGACCAGGAGGACTTGGAATGAAATGTTTTGAGACATAAAGAATAACAACTTTCATTCCTGACTTATGTATCCTGCAAAACTTTCCTTCACAATTGGCAGAGATATAAGATATTTCCATGATGTGGAACACCTCAAGAAATTCATGATCACCAAACCTGCATTGCAAGAATTCTCATGTTTGTATCTCAGAAAGTAACGATGAAGTCAACAATGCCAGTAAGAAGTAAAAAAATATACCTGGCAGGATGAGAAGCTAAGCAAAAAGAAAAAAATAAGGACAGCAGCAGCAGAAAAATAATACAATGACAGGAATAAGTCAATTCCTCTTAGCAACAACTCCCAATGTGAATAGTTTCATTCCCAATCAAAAGACAGATTGGCAGAATGAACCAAGAAAGAAAACCCAGTTATATACCACATTCAAGAAATATGCTTAATTAAAAATAAAACTAATAAATGATGGAATATTCCATGCAATGAGATCTCAGAAAAATCAGTTGTGGCTATCCTAATTTCAGATGTAGTGAATTTCAATCCAAAACTGATCAGAAGAAAAACAAAACCAAAGAACTTATTATAAGAGAAAAAGAACATTATTACCTATTGGTTAAGGCAGTGATGGTGAGCCTTTTAGACAGTGAATGCCCAAATTACAACCCCAAACCCACTTATTTATCACAAAGTGCCAACACTGCAATTAAATGTGAATTCTGAGGTTTTAATTTAGAAAAAAAAAAAACAACTTATACACCTCATGATGTCATTTCAGAGAGGGCTCTGCATGCCTGCTGCAGCTTATGGGCTATAGGTCTGCCACAACGGGGCTATGGGAAAAATTCACCAGGAATGGGTAACAAATATAAACTTCTGTGTTCAACTTCATAAAATAAACACTAATAGCAATGAAATATCAGATAACCACCAGTATAGTTTTAATGGGATGCTACAGTATCCCACTTCACAAATGGACACTTGACTTGAGAAATCAACAAATTTCAGATTTGAAGTAAATCTTCAAACAAATGGATTTAACAGATATCTGCATAGTATTCCATCCCACAACAACAGAATACACATTGTTCTCAGCAGTATATGGCTCTTTCTTGAAAATATGCCACGTGCAAGATCATGAAGCATGGTTAAATCAAAATTTAACCATGCATATTATTAGATCAATGAAATTAGAAATCAATGGGAAAAAACCAAGAAAAGTATACAAATGTGACAATTAAATAATTCCCTCTTAAACAGTCAATGGATTGCAGAGGAAATTATGGAAGAAATTAGACGGTTCCTGCAATCAAATAATGATGCCAGTATGATATACCCAATCTATGAAACACGATAAAAGCAATCTCAAGAGGGAAGTTTACACTGATGAACTCACACATCAGAATAACAGAGTGAGCTCAAATAAATAACCTAACAATGCTCGTTAAGGTGCCAGAAAAACAAAAAAATATTCTAATCCAAAGCTAACACATGGAAGGAAATCATAAATATCAGAGCAAATATTAATGAAATGGAGACTAAAAAGCATACAAAGCATCAATGAATTGAAGTGTTGCTTCTTTGAAAGAAAAAATAAAAAAACTCTTAGCTAATCTATCTAAAATAAGGAAATAAAATACCCAAATCCATGGCATTAGAAATGGAAAAGGCAAAACCACAACAGATTCTTCTGTAATGCATAAGATTATCAGTAGCTACTTTGAAAACCCTGTACTGTGTAAAATCAAAGAGGATATCAGATTGAACCTAGACATATATCTCTCACCATACACTAACCTAACATCAAAATGAATCGAAGATCTAAATGTTAAAATAGAAGCATCTCATCTACTGGATGCAAAACAGGTAAAATTCTTGAAGACATAGGCAAGGGCAAAGATCTTCTGCACAGAACCTGGGTTGTACAAGAAATAATACCAAGAATCAACAAATAGAGTTCCATCAAATTACAAAGCCTCTTTATAGCAAAGGAGATCAACAGTGTGAAGAGACAACCTACAGAATGGGAAAAAAAATTTTGCCACCTTGTCCAGAGACAGAGGACTAATATCTCAAATATCATAAAGAACTAAATAAATTATATCCCCCAAATTGAAAGATCTAATATAAATGGGCATCTGAAATGAATAGACACTTCTAAAATGAAGTACAAATGACCAATGAATACATGAAAAAAATATTGAACATTACTGGCCATTTGAGAACTGCAAACTAAAACAACATTGAGAGTCTATCTCACTCCAAAATGAACGGATATCATCAAGACTAATAAATCCCGGAGCAGCTGCAGGGAATAAGGAATTATTCTTCATATTTTGTAGGAATGTAAACTTACACAAACACTGTGGAAACCAGTATGGAGATTCCTCAAAACCTTAAGATAGGTTTTTGACTCAGTTATTACCAATCTTTGTGTCTTCCCAAAAAAGTTAAAGGCGTCATACCAAAATAATGTATGCATGTCATGTTTATAGCAACAAGTTCATAATAACTAAATCTTGGAAGCAGATTGTATGTCCATTAAAGATGAAAATAAAAGGAAAATATGGTGTTTGTACACAACGTAGCACTACTTTGCCATAAAGAGTGATAAACATGAGGCATTCATAGGAAAACATAATATTGAGAACATAATATTAAGCAAAATAACTCAGACACACAGGCTTACATATTGCATGATTTCTCTTAAATGAGATAATAAACAGTGTATACATGTATGCATGTGTCAAAATAGAAGACAGATAAATATGAAGTAGGGAAAAATTCAAATAATTCACCAAATTATTCTGTTGTTTCAAAAATATTTTAAATTATATGCTAATTTATCTGCTACTTTCTCCTTGCTCATTAAATAGGAAGTTTTGTCCTTATATTTGTTTCTTTCTTCCTTGTACAAGGAAGTCCTTTTGTCTAAGACCTGTACTCTGAGTAACATTTTGGCCATTGTTTTAAGATCATGATACACAGTGCATCAACAATTGTTTTTCTGTAATTATTTTGTTATCAAATTTTGTTTTATTGTTTAGTAGAAGTAAGAAGATTGCTTGTTATATTTACTTTATCAATATCTACATGTATTACAATAAAATTAAAAAATAAATTTGGGCAGGCACACAGCTGGTAGCTGGTGGACCACAGCAATATCAGGCCAGGCCTGGGTGCCGGTACTTGCATGCTGGTGGCCAGTAGGCCAACCAGTGAGACCTGGTCAGGCCCTAGAGGTGCACACATAGGCCCAAATGAGACCAGTGGTGTGGAAAATTTTGAAGCAGCAGTGAGGAGCTAGCAGTTGGTAAATTATATGAACCAGCATTGAGCTTTGGCGTACAGATGTTGAATAGAAGCAAGTGGGTCCACCATTCTATATCAAAGGGTTCTGGAGAACTCCGGCAACAGACCAGTCCTAGTTCATTCATACAGAGGCCAAGGTTAGCTCCATAGCCAGCACAAATCCCATGGCAATCTTGGCTAGAGTACACAGAAGACTTCTGGGATCTCACCTGGGCACTACCACAGAACTGTGAACACCAGAGGAATTTTACTGTTTTATTCTTCTTTCTTCTTCTGATTGCTTTTCTGGTCTGGTTGGGTTTTATTGTGTTTTGTTTCATATTCTGTGAGGTTTTTAAAATTGATCTCTTTTTTCTGTCTTTATTCTTTTTCTTTTTTTCTTTTCTTTTCTTTCTTTCTTTCTTTCTTTTTTTTTTTTTTTTTTTTTTTTTTTTTTTTTTTTTTTTTTTTTTTTTTTTTTTTTTTTTTTTTTTTTTTTTTTTTTTTTTTTTTTTTTTTTTTTTTTTTCTTTTTTTTTTTTTTTTTTTTTTTTTTTTTTTTTTTTTTTTTTTTTTTTTTTTTTTTTTTTTTTTTTTTTTTTTTTTTTTTTTTTACTGTTTAGGTTTCTTAAGTTTCTTTTTGTTTTCTTCTTCTAATCTTCTTTCTCTCTTTCCTCAACTACCTCTTGAATTTAGGATACTTTCCTAAGAATGACCATTGCCTCTCTTCTTTCTGATTCACTTCAATACTCCTTTGCTTTCACTTTCTTCCTCTCCTGTGTCCTCCAGTTTTCCAGAACTTGGGTGATTATCCTTTGCTCTTCAGCCTTATTAATAATATATTTGACCTCATTCCTCACTTTATCTTGTCCTCTACAATTTTAACAACACCTCCCCCTCACAACAGGGTAAAATCACTCCTCTAAGGGAAAAATCACTGAATACAAGTACCTGGTATATGTTGGACTTTGTTATATACTTGCAGAGTTTGTTCTTTTGGTCAAATGTATCAGGTTAGTAGTTACCACAGTTTGTCAGTAGCTAAGCTGTGCTTTAAGCTATTGTTATTTCTAACTGTACTACTTTATTCAGCATGTCATACATGTTATAACTACAGTTTTCTCTTGAATGATGACACTGTGATTGTCTGGGATTATAATCATCATCAGAGTCTAGCACCAAAAGATTGGGTGCTGAAAAAAGTAGCAACTTCTCACCCTTAACAAATTGGGAAGGTAGGTTCTTGGGAGAGACACGAAGAACCACCTATATCTAGAAGACATCCCTGAAGAACAGACATCTCCTAGGGAAACTTTGACATTAGTGATAAAGTTGTCTATCATAAATATCAGCAAGCATCAACACAGAAAACAAAATAAAATAAAAATAGAAAATAACAAGACACAGAAGCAAAATGCATCCCAGACACTCAGCCCAGCCAGGACAAGCCCAGAGCACAATAAGACAGAAGAGATTGGAAGTCAAACACTGGAACGTGATGAAATAATAGAAATGGAATTGAAAAAAGTGGAAAAGGCTACAGAAAAAATAAGCTCTCAGGTACAAAAAGAAATGATGTTCAAAATGAATGATACCAGCGTAGACACAGATAAAAAATTGAAGCACTTAGAAAAGTGATGAAAACCACAAATGGCCACATAGGAAATAAATGGAATCCATGTTACAGATCCAAATGGAAATCCAAGAGACTAAAACCTCTACTGAAAGTACATGTAACAGATTGAATGAAGGTGAGGATTAAGCATTCAATTCTCAAACATAGATAGTGATCATGAAAAAAAAGATATCTTAAAAATGGCAAGAGACCAGTAAAAATCAATCCAATAGCTACAAGAAGAAGCAAACAAGAACAGCATAAGGTTGATTTTGGTCAATGAGAAAACTGGAGACACTGCAAATTCCAAAAAAATCTCTCCACAGAAATGTCAGAAAACCTCCTAAGCATGGATAAAGAATTTGACATACAAATAAGTGAAAGATGTAGAACTCCAAACAGCCATGATTGAGATAAATCTGCACCAAGGCATGTAATAATCAAGATTCTAGAAATTCAGCACAAGAGCAAAATATTAAAAGCAGTTAGGAAAAAGAAACAAATAACCTATAAAGGAAAGTTCATCAGAATCACAACAGATTTTTCAACACAAATCCTCAAATTGAGGAGAGGTTGGAGTAAGGTACATTAAGGCCTAAAAGAAAACAAACTCCAACCCAGATTGATGTACCACACAAAACTATCTTTCAAAATCAATGGAGAAATAAGACACTTCCATGACAGAGAATATCAGAGGAATTTTATGATGACAAAACTAGATCTTCAGAATTCTCTTAAGCATATATTAGAAAGAGAAAACAAAGACCACAGCCAGAAGAATACCAATAGAGAGAAGCCACTAGGCAGGGCAAGCAGTTAAGCAAAGAGGAAAAACAGTGAATCAATAATAAAAAAATGATATGAAAAAATATGCCAACACATATCTGTTATAACCATCAATATAAATGGTCTCAATTCACCAATCAGAACAAACTGGTAGAATGGATCAAGAAGCAAGATCCAACAATATGCTGCATTCAACAAACACATTTAACTCAAAAAGAAATTCATAGACTAAAATTCAAAGGATGGAAAACAGTACTCCATGTGACAGGATCCCAGAAAAAGCAAGGGTAGCTATTTTATTTGTAGAAAATGTTAACTCCAAGTCAAGACTGATCAAAAGAGACAAAGATAGTCACTATATACTTGTTAAGGGAAGACTCCAAGAAGAAGAGATAACAATCATAAATAGCTATGCATCAAGCGCTGGTGCACTCAACTATATAAAAAATATTAGTGGACATGAAAAATCAAATAAACACTAACACGATTGTAATGGGAGACCTTAGTACCCCACTCTCACAATTATATAGATCAGACCAAAAAAATCAAAGAAATATCAGAATTAAAACAAACATGTGAACAAATGAACTTAGTAGATGTCTACATGTTTTCCACCCCACAACATCAGAATACACATTCCTCTCAACTGCACATTGGATGTTCTCCAAAATAAAAAATGTATTAACCCATAGAAAATGCTTAAGTAAATGCAAAGGAATTGAAATTATCTCACGCATATTATCTGACCATAATGCAATGAAGTTGGAAATCAATGTTAAAGAAAATTACAAAAACTACATGAACACATTGAAATTAAACAGCAACCTCCTGAAGAACCAATAGGACATAAAGGAAATTAAAGAAGAAATTAAACAGTATCTATGATTAAATAGGGGCTGGTAATATAGCTCAGTGGTACAGTGCCTGCCTAGCAAGTGCAATTTCAATTCCTGCTACCAAAAAAAAAAATGCCAATACAAAATACCAGAACTTATAGGACACAATGAAAGCAGTCCTACAAGTGAAATTTATAGTGATAAAGTCTCACATCAGGAACACAGAATGAGCTCAAATAAACAACTTAATGTGGAACCTCAACTCCTAAAAAAGGAAGAACAAATGAAACCCAAAGTTTGTACAAGAGAAGAAAACACAAAGATCTGAATAGAGAAAAGTTCAGTTGAGACTAAGAAAGCAATACAAAGAATCAATGGGAATTAAAGAGTTGGTTCTTTGAAAGATTAAATAAAATTGATATACCTCTAGCCAACCTTATCAAAAAGAAGAAAGAAAAGACTGAAATTCAAGTAATTGGAATGGAAAGGGTGAAATCACAACAGATCCTGTGGAAATCCAGATCATCAATACATACTTTGAAGAACCAGTACTCTAATAAGACGGAAATCACAGAAGAAATGGTCAGTGCCAGGACACATATGAATTACCAAAACTGAATCAAGAAAATATAAATATTCTAAATAACTCATTTTCAGTCAATGAAATTGAAAATGTAATTTAAAAACTACCAACAAAGAAAGCCCCAGGCCCTTTTTCACTGTTGAATTCTACAAGAAATTTAGAGAAGACCTGTTGCCACTAATGCTGAAACTCTTCAATTGATTGGAAAGGGAAGGAATACTTTCAAAATCCTTACTGGAAGCAAGTATTACTCTGATATCTAAACTAGAGAAGGACCCAACCAGAAAAGAAAACTACAGACCACTCTCCCTAATGAACATAAATGCAAGAATCATTAATAAGATATTGACAAACAGAATGCAGCAGATCATCAAGATTATACACCATGACCAATAAGATCCCAGGAATGCAGGGATGGTTCAACATACTCAAAACAATAAAGGTAACATACCATATTAACAGAGTCAAGTAGAAAAATTACATGATCATCTCAATAGATACAGAAAAAGCATCTGACAAAGTCCAACACACATTCATGATAAAAAAAATCCTACAGAATATTGGAATAGATTGTCTTTACTTCAAGCTGATAAAAGCCATTTATGACAAACCAACAGCCAGCATCATATTTAATTGTCAAAAACCAAATGCTTTCACTCTAAAATCAAGAACAAGACAAAGATGTTCACTATCACCACTCCTGCATTGGGGCACAGTTATAATGTAGAAACACATTCGTGAGATGGTAAATTTATAGATATTTCATGATCAACTAGAGGAATCTGACCGAGTTGCTGTTTTGCTGTCTCTGGTATATTCAGTTGACCCTGACAAGGTCAGAGCAATTGCCTTAAGGCACCTTGGGCTGACCTGGGCTCATTTGGTAAAAGCTCTCTTCGAAAATTCCTATGTTATAGTAATGTCCTTAACCACTCTCATTCAGTCAAGGCTCTCTCTCCGGAATAATTGCTGTATAGTGGTAATGCCTTTAAGTATAGTCATTCTGTAAGAGCTCCCTCCCCTGGTTCCTGGAATATTTCTATTGTTTCAAGACTAGCCTGTCTGTCAATATGATTCAATGTACCAATCAGGTAACATTTGGTCACTTGCTTTGTACCTCCCACTTCTAATTCAATATAGACTAAACTCCTTCTGGATTCGGGGCTGTTGCTTGGGAGGAATTATACCTGCAACAGTCCACTGGCGTGAATTACAACAGTCTGCTGGTGTGAAGATTAAATGCTGCCTTCTTATCTCCTTGGTGCAGAGTTTTCCTTTTGGTTTGGTTTGGCTTGGCTTGGTTTGGGAAATTTCCTGCAACAATGTGCAATATTGTTCTGGACACATTAGCCAGAGCAATTAAACACGAAGAAATGAAAGGAATAAAGACAGAAAAGAAAGAAGTTAAATTATTATTATTTCCAGATGACATGATACTCTACTTAGAAGACCTCAAAAACTCCACCAAAGACTTCTAGATTTAGTAAACAAATTCAGTGGTATAGGTGAATAGAAAATCCACACTCAAAAACAGTAGCATTCCTATACACGAACAACTTACTGAGAGAGAAATTAGGGAAACCACATCCTTCACAATAGCACCCAAAGAATGAAATACTTAGGAATTAATCTACAAAGGAAGTAAATGTCCTTTACATTGGAAACTATGGTACTCTGAAAAAGGAGATTGAGTGGGATATCTGAAAGTGGAAAGACATCCCTTGCTCGTGGATAGGAAGAACCAACATAATAAAAATGGCCCTACTCCCAAAACTGTTTTACAGATTTAATGCAATCCCAATCAAAATACCATTAGCATACATCACAGAACTAGAGAAATCATTCCTAACATTCATTTAGAACCAGAGGAGACCTAGAATAGATAGGTATTAATCATTTATTATTTTATTCAGAAGTCACAACAGCAAAACAAACCAATTCTGGAGGTCCTACTCTTCTCTGATCACTGTGTTGGTTCTAGGGACGCACTGACAAGCAACGTGGCTGTTACTCTGCCATCTTTGCCTGGACACCTTAACCATCAAGACAGGCAAAATGGCACCCTATGAAGTTTCAGAGGAAATGGAGCAGACAGTGGTAGGCAAGACTGCCTAGCTTGTGAGGAACTTTTAAGAAGTTGAAGAGGCTGGACAAGATGGCATTTGCCTGTAATCTCTCTCTTCTGGAGGCAGAGTCAGGAGGACATAGAGTTTGAGTCCAGCCTGGGTTACACAGTAGGTTCAAGGCCAGCCTGCACCACATAGTAAGACCTTGTTTCATAAAAGCCAAAAGAGGAAGAAAAAGGAGAAGAAGGAGAGGGACAGGAGGCTGGGAGGGGGAGGAGAAAGGTAAGGAGGGAGAGGAGGAAGCTGTCAGAGAAATTGGTCATCAAGGCATGTAAAACTTTGTTCAGTGGGGAACAGTTCTTTTACAGTTATGGTGTGCAGTACACACCTGGTGTTCAGTCAGATCTGAGGAGTCCCTGACCATCTGCTGGTCACAAATCAGCAAATGGCACCAAATGACTGGTTGTAGCTGGCTGGTTCAGCTCCTTTTTGGAAGTCCTTAGAAATTCAGCATCTTAAGAAAAGCCCTCATATTGTTGGGTTGAAATCTTTTCCTTTGCTCCATTTTAATGTGACATGTGGATGAAAATAAGGAATAGACATGAACACAGCTGTCCCTCCCAGAATGTAGTATGTGATGGAATAATGGGAATTTAGGGAAACTGGAGACAGCTCAGTAAAGCAAGTGCCTCATGCAGCTGGCCCACGAAACTCACGTGTGTGCCGCGGTCCAGCCGGGCTAGGTCCACAGAGTCCCCGAAGGTGGGCTGAGCGTCGGCGCGGGGAGAACAGACAGCTCAAAGACTGCTTGAATCTGCTTCGTTTATTGCTTCTCTCTACTACTACTGTTACTAATAGAATTACCCACTTGCAAACTCTAACAGAATAATTTGTACATTTTTTTCTTGCAAGGGTTGAAAGTTTAGGTAACAAGAAATGAGATCAACAGGTGTTTCTATGGTTACATGGTTTTTATGATTACATGATTTATCAGGTTACATGATTTGTCAGCATAGGCAGAACGTTTATACTTAGTTAAAGACCTTGAAGTGTATTTTGGCTACTAGTAGATTACTGATTGGTTTTTAATTAGTTGAATCAAGTTTATTTACCTATGGGGAAAAATCTTAACAGTTGCTTTAAAATATCAATCTTGACTTAGGGAGGTCTAATGTACTATAAGGGGTCAAATTGTTTTAAATGTTACATTGTAGTAGCCTAGCTAAAAGCCTGTAAAACACAGGACCATATTTAGCTATGATTTAGCCCCCCATCCTCCCGTGGTATTCTCACAGTGGCAAGGATGTGTTTTTTACCTTGTCTTTCTTAAAAGACAAAACATAGTAGCATGTTGGCCTCTCTGCATGGAGGTTCCCAGGCAGCCCCAGCCAGCTGGTTATTATTATTATCATTAAAGGCTCTCAAACTTCTGCTCTGGCCTTGGCCTCGTCGGTCTGAGTTGGTATCAGAACACTGCAGCATTAATTGCAGAAAAACATTTCATTAACTATCCTTTTGTTCTCAGGGAGTCTGTACTTTGTTTACTGATTTTATGCATGGGAAAGAAAGAAGAGAAATTTTCGAACTGGATCAGAGCACAAGTTAACATAGTAGTTCCCAAGAAATATTAACCCATTCCTACAAAGCCAATTTTTATGCTGCGGCCTTTTCTTCGGAAATGTCCTCCTTCCATGTTTGGACTTTGTCAGCAGAACATGAGTCTTTCTTTCCTTCCATGTTTGGACTTTGTCAACAGAACATGGGTCTTTCTTTCCTTCCATGTTTGGACTTTGTCAGCAGAACATGGCTAGAAAAGGACGCGGCACGTGTGTGTGTGTGTGTGTGTGTGTGTGTGTGTGAAAGAACAATCAAATGGTAAAGAATGGCAGTGATCAAAAATGGTTTAAAAAGGATAAAGAGGAAGTGTTATAGAAAAACCTATAAGGAGAATTAAGCTGGAAAAGATGGGATGGTGGTGGAGGGTAGAGAATGCTAAGCTGAGTATGAAAACTAGAAACTTTGATTTAAAGATATTACCTGTGAGCTTGGTGTGGTGATGCATGATTGTAATCCTTGCATGCTAGGAGGCTGAAACAGGAGGATCACAAGTTTGAGCCCAGCTTGTACAATTTAATGAGACCATATCTCAAAATGAAAAGGGCTGGGGATATAGCTCCATGAAAAGACCCTGAACTCCATCTCCAGCACTGAAGAAAACAAAACAAAACAAAACAAAACAAAACAAAGTCACCTATCTTGAGACTTTTCAAAAAGAGCATTTGTGAGCCTTTCCAAAGAAGTTACACAGGCCACCACTGGAGGAGACTGAGGTTCTACCAGTTAACCCCAGTAAAAGGCTGCTTCTCTCAGGATCTCTTGCAAGATGTAAAACTTCTAAGGGAAATGATGCTACAGGAAGAAGTGTTTTTAAAACATCAGAATATAAAATATAATGGGTTGTGTAAGTTACCTGAACATTCATCTTACAACCCTGGTTGCCCCAACACTAAAAGTTTCTGTGTTTCTTGAAGTTGATTACAAAAAGAGTGTTATAGCTTGTTACTAGTTGGAGTTTAAGTATAAAATCTATAGGAATGTGTTTACCCTGTTTATTCCAGTTAATCATTTTTAAATATCCACTAAATATACTCTGATAAACCAGTGGCTCTCAAATTTGTGTGCTAATGACTCACCTGTGGTGCGTGTTAAGGTGCAAATTCCCAGCTTGGGGTAGTAGCACATCCCTGTAATCCCATCACTTGGGAGACTGAGGCAGGAGTATCTCACCATAAGTTCAAGTTCAGCCTGGGCCACATAGTAATTCAAGACCAGTCTAAACTACATAAAAAACAAACAAACAAACAAACAAAAACCTGTCTTGAAAAAAAATGCAAATTCCCAGGGTTAGGGACATACCTCAGTGGTACAGTACTTTCCTAGCATGCATGAGAAAAAAGAAAAACAAATTCTCAGGTCTGTCTCCAATGACTACAAACTTTCTGATTAAAGAGATTGGTGTGGAATCTAGACTTTGTACCTGAAACCGTCACTTCAGGGAAGTTAGATGCAGAAAAGCCAAAAACCTTTCTTAGAGAAGCAAGGCTAGATTTGGTCCATCAGGGAGGCTGGAAAATTAACTCATTCGTTCATTCATTCATTCATTGTCTTCTGAACTCAGCCATTCAACAGACATTTCCATGAAGCCACTAAAAACAAGAGACTCAGTTCCTGTCTGACAGGGACCAATATCTAATGGCTGACATGCATATCTCTATCTATGACTGACAAAGGCAGGTGGCAAGTACAGAGTGTACAGAAGCAATGCCTCAGAGAGTGCGGCAGGGATTTAGAAGTTGTGTCAATGCGGAATGAATTGGCTGGGGAGGAGGAGGTGAGGGATTCATTGTATGGGCCCTGACTAATAAGGGGTGAGCAGGAGATTATTGGAGCCATCATACTTACTAAGCAGGGGCGTTATTACCATTCGTAACCTATATTAAAGATAGCCGGATGGCAGAGCATGGCCGGGGATTGTAGCTCTTAGCTCATCACCCACTGGCAGAGGAGAAAGAAAGGGCGGGAAGTCCTAAGTCCCTGACTCAGCAACGTCTTCTGCTCACTTTGCCAACATTCTGATGCCCAAATCACCATTTTTAAACCTTAATTAGTCGATAAACAGGAGAATCTTTCAATATAACATGTTCATGCATTGTTCTATTTCTTTCAGTCCCATATCTATTTCATTCAGCTGCTTCCAAAAAGTTAACACTGACCAAGTTAAAATTATACCCAATATAAAAAGCACCAAAAGAAGATCATTAGGACTGTTTGAGATCAAGGGAGGCAGATCGATCTAATTAAAAATTGCTTCTTATTTAACAAAGACATCTGTATTCCTTAAAATGTCTGCTCAGACATACTGATTTTCTTGGCTGTATTTTGCCCATTTTATTATATGAAAGGAATCTTAGCCTAGTTATCTTGTTCTCCTTCCTCAATTCTTCTTGACAATATTTCACAAAGCATCAAAACCAAAATATTGTTGTAATTATGTTCCAG